>CALSCQ010000129.1:0-17433 GCA_943704525.1 Pigoraptor vietnamica
GGGGGAAGGGGCTGTTGCGCTTGGCGTCTGCGTGTGGACTGTTTTCGGTTGTCTGCGTATTTGTTAACGGCAATGTGGCGATGAAGTTGTTAATGCCGATCACATCCTCATCGTACTGACTGTTTATTGTGTTCTGCGCAGGCGACGACGTCCGTCTTCCCCTACAACCACCGCATGAACGCGTACCTCAAGGCGACGAACCGCGCCGACATTGCCGACCTCGTCGAGGCCAACAAGGATATTCTCGCTTCGGACGCCAAGGCCGCCTACGACCAGGTCATCAAGATCAACCTCAGCGAGCTCGAGCCCCACATCAACGGCCCCTTCACGCCCGACCTCGCGCACCCGCTCTCCAAGTTCAAGAGCGAGGTTGTCAAGAACAACTGGCCCGTCGAGCTGAAGGTGCGAATGTGCGCTCGCTGTAAGATGGACCCTGTGTGTGCCGCTCGTATTACTCGCGAGTTGCACGTGTCGTTGTGTGGGGACGCTTAAACGTCTGCCCGGGCTTTTTTTACGAGCCAGATCTAATCCATTTTATCTCGGCAGGTCGGCCTCATCGGCTCGTGCACCAACTCGAGCTACGAGGACATGGGCCGCTCGACGTCGGTGGCGCGCCAGGCCCTTGCGCACGGCACGAAGGCCAAGTCGCAGTTCATCGTGACGCCCGGCTCTGAGCAGATCCGGTGCGTTGTTACGACGATCCAATAATTTTTGTGCTTGTTGTACAATATTGTCGTGTTGTTCTTACGAGTTGTCCGTCAATTCAATAGCGCGACGATCGAGCGCGATGGCCTCGCGAAGGAGCTGCGCGCGATTGGCGGCGTTGTGCTTGCGAACGCGTGCGGCCCGTGCATCGGCCAGTGGGACCGCCAGGACATCAAGAAGGGCGAGAAGAACTCGATCATCACGTCGTACAACCGCAACTTCTCGGCGCGCAACGACGCCAACCCCGCCACGCACGCCTTCGTGGCCTCGCCTGAGGTACGTGTGCACAATATGTGCCATTGACTTTATTCTTGCATTGTGGGCTGTTTCGCTGAACAAAAGCCCCCCCCCCCCCTTCCGTCACATCGTGCAGATTGTGACGGCGTTTGCGATCGCCGGCCGCCTCGACTTCAACCCAGAGACGGACGAGCTCGTCGGTGCCAAGGGCGAGAAGTACAAGCTCACGAGCCCCAACGCCATTGAGCTGCCTCCCCGCGGCTTCGACCCCGGCGAGAACACGTACCAGGTGCGTTGTGGAAATTTGGTTTCTCTTCTGAGGGAGTAGAGCGTCTTGATGGATTTGCTTGTGTATCTGCGCCGTGCTCACGTGCGTTGTTGCGCCCGCAGCACCCGCCGAAGGACGGCAGCAGCCTCAAGGTCGATGTGAACCCGAAGAGGTGGGCGTCTCTGCATTCGCGGCACGCGCATGTGGAGGGGAAGGGCTCGTTACGTGATGTAATTTTATCAATAATCCGTGTTTCACATGAAAGCAATGATTACACTCTATTGATGCTGATCCGCGCCTTTCTCCTCTCAATTTGAGTGCTCGTCTCTGTCTGTGTGATGTACCTGCGTGTGACATTCCATCGCCCTGTGCCCGTGCAGCGACCGCCTTCAGCTCCTCTCGCCCTTCAACAAGTGGAACGGCAAGGACCTTGTTGACATGCCCATTCTCATCAAGGCCAAGGGCAAGTGCACGACGGACCACATCAGGTGCGTGTCGCTTGCATCGGTGCTCTGTGTCTGTGTCTATGTCTGTGTGGGTGTGCACGCGCGTGTGTGTCCGTGCGTGCTGCCTCCTCACTGGGACATCTTCTCGCTTCTCTCTCTGAACAGCGCTGCCGGCCCCTGGCTCAAGTACCGTGGCCACCTCGACAACATTTCGAACAACCTCCTCATCGGCGCCATCAACGCGGAGAACGGCAAGGCCAACTCCGTGAAGAACCAGCTGACCGGCGAGTACGGCGCTGTGCCGGACGTCGGCCGCTTCTACAAGAAGCAGGGCATCCAGTGGGTCGTCATTGGTGACGAGAACTACGGCGAGGGCTCGTCCCGCGAGCACGCCGCCCTCGAGCCCCGCCACCTCGGCGGCATTGCCATTATTGTCAAGTCGTTCGCTCGCATCCACGGTGAGTGCGTGAAGCGGTGTACTGGCGTCGTTGCCACACACAGAATGGTTCCTGTGTGCCTATATTTGGTTCACAATGGTGTACAGTTGAACGTTTTGCTCATTTGGGCACTTGTATTTTGTGCGCGCAGAGACGAACCTCAAGAAGCAGGGTCTCCTCCCCCTCACCTTCTCGAACCCCTCGGACTACGACAAGATCAACCCCGAGGACCGCGTCTCCATTGTCGGCCTTGCTAACCTCAAGCCCGGCACGGTGCGTACACGCAACAGAGCGTCGCTTGTTGTTTCTGACTTCAGCTAACATGAGTTGTTTGTCCGTGCTTGCAGCCCCTCAAGGCTGTCATCACGCGCCCGGACAAGAGCAAGTTTGAGATCCTCTTGAACCACACGATGAACGAGGGCCAGATTGAGTGGTTCCGCGCCGGCTCTGCGCTCAACCGCATGGCCGAGATCAAGTCTGGCAAGAAGTAGAGAGTTTTTTTGTCGTGCGAGCGGTGCGTCAGAAGAAAAAAGTATTGAAAAAAAAAGCGGCGGAAGGAATAAACAGCCTCGACCACAAGAAGCACAAGGCAGAAATAAATAGCACGTGACTTCACGTGACATATCTCATCTTTGTGAAAACGTTTTATAGGAAGATACCATATTATCATCCATTGTCTAATTAGTAGATCTTGTGTCCATGCTTTATTACGCAACAGTCAATTTATATGGTAAATGTACTGAACGACTGATTATTTTTGGCTGCTTTTCTAGTCGCTTCTGTGTAAATGTGGCTGACTATGGGACAGCTCTGACTCTGCATTTCCATTCAGAGCAAGTGGCTGTGAGTTTTAAAATCCCGCGAAAATTTATTTTCTCTATGAAATTTGTATGAAAATCAGAATTATTTTCGATGCGCCACAACTGCAAGGCCGCCATTTCCCAAAACGGGCGTCAGCGAGGAGAGGGACGTGTGCGCGTCTTTCGTCGTTTTGCATCTCTCGCTCGCTACACTGCCGCAGAGGCACTCGCAGCACTCTCGGGGACTTGCCGCAGGGGTCCAGTGAGGTCCCGCATGCACGTCTGCTGATTTGGACTCCACAGTGTCTTGTACAAGGGATCGCAGTCGGTCGCAATCAGTCTGCGGTTGGTACACGTTGCGCCGGGACGGCAAAGTGGTGTGTCCGGCATTCCTCCTTCGTTTCGACGGTCCCCGCACCGCCTGCGTCCTCTTCGCTGTGAGCACGTGTTTTCCCGCACGTCTGAGTCAACGTCATACGCCGGCGTCCGTGCTTTCGACCCGACACGCCGCCCGTCTCCGCTCCGCGAGGGTTGCAGTTGAAAATCGTTGATTTTTGTTCCGAGACGCCGTGTGGATTGTTGGCGCGTTTCCCGAGGCGACGTGCCAGTGTGCTATTTTCGCTTGCGGCATCGCGGACTCACCGTCGCTTCGGCCGTTTGGAGTGGACGGCGTTTCGTATAACGAGACGAAATCGCTCGCCGTTTCACACGCGGACATTTCGGCTTTCGTCTGCGCGACACAGCGCCGCTTTCTCAAAGAACGCCCCAAGAGGGGCGCTCTCGGTCCATTTTATGGATTTCGTGGCTGCGAGTCGTTACCGTTTGTAGTCGTTTTCCGTCGCGGGTCGAAATCCCCCACTGATCGGTTAATTTTCTCGAGTGGAAAGCAACGCGAATCTGGACCAACGCGCCGTTTGTGACGGCGTGTTGCCCGCCGCGGGCTAAAATGTCCGCAGTGGGGCAAGCAGCGCCCGGCGGTGGGACGAATCCACCCGTGGATGCCGCATCCACCAAGGATGAAGGGCACGCGCTGGCCGACAGTCAGCCGAGCTCGTCGTCTGTCGCGTCATCGAGGCCGTCGTTAGCGTCGCAATCGAGCGTCGCTCCGTCGACGGCACCGAGCAGCATTGGAAGCAACGTCTCGCTCGCTGTCTCCGGCCAAGGAAATTTGGACTTCCGCTCGCAGGATATAATTCGCGAGGACGAGGAGGAAGGCGACCGCATACGCGATCAGAGCCCGAACGGGCGCTTTCTATGCGTGAGTCTCGCGGCCTGCGTTTGTGCATGTATGTGGAAATTGTACGACGTGGAGATGTGAGGAGCGTGAAGTCGTAAGCGATTTGGTGTGGTTAACTTCGTGAGTCTTACTGTCGAAATTGTCGCGCAGTACGACGAAGTGCTCGGGACCGGCGCGTTCAAGACAGTCTACAAGGGACTCGACACGGAGAATGCCATCGAAGTGGCATGGAACGAGCTCAAGGTTTGTGGCGATTCGGCAGTATGAGTTTATAATTGCTGTTTTCCTTGGGGTTGGGATGTATTTGCTGTGGTCGTCTCGCGCTAATGAGTTTGCCGTTTAACGATGCGCAGTCCGGCGTGCTGTCGAAGAAGGAGCGGCAGCGCTTTATTGAGGAGGTGGACCTCCTCAAGCAGCTGCGGCATCCGAACATACTCAACTTTTACGACTCGTGGATCAAGCCGACGAAGAAGAAGGAGATTGTGTTCGTCACCGAGCTCATGACGTCCGGAACCCTCAAGCAGTACGTGTCTCGTCGCCTGCGCTGTTCGATATATTTTGCTCCCGTATTGTTTGGTGCGTCTGTTTTTTATGTGTTATTGCTGCACGTGCTAACTTCGCGGCCTCTGCTCCTCAGGTACATCTCTCGAGGGAAGACGATCAAGCAGAAGGTGCTGAAGAATTGGACGCGCCAAATCCTGAACGGCCTCCACTACCTGCACTCGCGCCACCCGCCCATCATTCACCGCGACCTCAAGTGCGACAACATCTTCATTAACGGAAGTAACGGCGCCGTGAAGATTGGAGACATGGGCCTCGCCACAACAAAGCGCGACTCGCACGCGGGGAGCGTAATAGGTCGGTGCAAGTGTTTGCCTTTTACGTTTTGGCCTTATTTTTTCTCTTTGTGTCTTTCCTAACATCAAGTATCGCGCTGCGCAGGTACCCCCGAATTTATGGCCCCTGAGATGTACGAGGAATGCTATACGGAGAAGGTCGACATATACGCCTTCGGCATGTGCGTGCTCGAGATGGTCACTTACGAGTACCCGTACAGCGAGTGCACGAACGCGGCGCAGATCTTCAAGAAGGTCACAGCGGTAAGTGTTGCGTCCACTTTCGCTCTCTCTGTGTGCCCATGGTCAACCCTATGACTGCCGAGAGCAGAGGTCTGTGTCCCCATGGTCGCCGTTTGATCGTGGATGACAGTGGCTGGTGGCAGTGGCGTGCGGTCCCTTGTGGGTCTAATTAATAGCTATCTGGGCGTCTAATGCGTGTGGTCTTATTTGCAGGGCGTCCGACCGCAGTGCATGGAGAAGGTTAAGGACCCCGTCACCCTCGCGTTCATCGAGGCCTGCCTCGAGCCCGACAACAAGCGGTGCGTAACCGGCTGTGCTTCGTCCTCCTCTTCTCTTTCTTTGGAGTCGATGGACAACACGTCTGTGATTTTGACTGGTCGCTCATGTTATTTTCTCCTCCCTCATCTGTTTTCCATTCTGCTTCCATTCAGACTGTCGGTCGAGGAGCTCCTTAAGCACCCCTTCTTTGAGGACGACCAAGAAGACGACGAGAAGACATGTGAGTTCCCTGCTTTCTTCCTTTCTTATTTTATTTTTAATTCACCGTTCGAACGAGCTTGGTTGTTTGCCGTGTCTGATAATCCATGTTAACGTTGCGCAGCTAGTACCGTCGTGCCCGGAAGCGCCAGTCACGTGCCCGCATCGGCGAGCGAGGGAAAGGGCTTGACGTCACCTGTCTCGGGCGCCGACACAAACGCCGATTCGAGCGACAAGGAGCACACGGAGAGCTCCCCCGCGTCGATCAGTGCGCCGGGCACGCCGCCGAACGAGCCGTTGGCGCTACGCGAAGGGCTCGACAGCGACGTTGAGTTTGTGGGGCCGCGGGAGGGCAACATTATCGTCATGAGCTTTCTGCTGTACAAGCGAGATCCCGAGGAAGACGCGATACGGAAGAAGCGCGTGGAGTTTGCGTTTGATGTCGTCGCGGACACTGCGCGCGACGTTGCCCTGGAGATGGTGGGCAGTCGCACATGGAGTGCCTTACTTGTTCGCGTCTTCTTAGCGTTCCATTTCGTTCGGTTTGCGCAATCTCCTGACGTATGCCTTCTTTTTTCCTTTCTTTTTTTTTGTTCTTTGCAGGTCCAGTCCGGGCTCGTTCAAGATTACGACCTCGATCGCATCGAGACAGGCATCCAGCGAGTGCTTGCGGAATACTCGTCGCAGAACATAGCCACCGAGCAAGCCCGCCTTCAGGCCATTGCGGCGGCGCAGGAGGAGGAGCGGCAACGGCAACAGGACAAGCAGGACGCACAGGACAAGCAGGACGCCGAAGATCGCCTCGCTGAGGAGCAGAGGCAGCGGGAAGATCACGAAAGGGAACAGTTGGCTGCGCTGTCGGCCAGCGACGGCGCACGCCTGTCGATCGCTCACGGGCGCAGCTTCTCGGAATCAGCGAGCCTGGCGCCGGCGGGGATGACGACGTCGCGGTCGCACGGGGACAACATTCACGTGCTCCACCAGCGGCAGCTGTCGGCGGACCATGCGGACCACGGGCTGTCGCAGGTGACTCCGCCTCAGAGCGGGATTCAGTCGCCGCGCATCATCGCGATGCAGAATGCCAAGGGATCGTCGCCGTCGGTGAGCACGCCACGCGGACACAAGCGAGGAACGAGGTCGTCGTGGCCGGAAAACCACCTCCTCACCATCACGGCTGTGGCGGAGTCGGAGGGGACCGGGCAGCGACATTCTCTTCCTGTCGCAAAGTCGCACCACAGGGCGCTTAGCGGCGGCGCGCACGTCCCGGGGAGCCCTTCGACGTCGGCGGACGCTGGGCGCGCCGAGTCAAAGCTCGTCGAGAAGGTGTCGGCTTCGCTGATGCAGATTGCCGAGCAGCAGTCGCGCGAGGACGGAGAGCAGGTTCAGGCCCCGGGAAAGGCCGCCCAGCCTGCGCCACAGCCCCAGACGCAATCGGCGCAACCGCAGCCTCAGCCGTCGGCGCACGGCGCGCAGGCGCCATTGCAACAGCAGCAGATACCGTCGTCGTCGCAAGCCCCGCAGCCCGCTCAGTCGGCGCCCGCTGTGCAGCCGACGGTCACGAAGGAAGCGCTGCAGCAGCTGCAGCAGCAACAGCAACAACAGCAGCAGCAGCAGCAACAACAACAACAGGCGCAGGCGCAGGCGCAGGCGCAGGCGCAGGCGCAGGCGCAATCTCAAGCTCATGCGGCTCAGGCTCAGGCTCAGGCGCAAACGCAGTCGAGGCCGTCGTTGACGCGCGGTACATCGCAACAGCGGACGCCCGGGTCGTCACTCAACTCTGAGACGCTCCTGCAGCAAATTGCGGACGACGCACACGACGGCCAGCCTGGTTCGGCCACTGCGCACCCGTCCGCGCCCGCTCAGGCCCAGGCTGTCCATCATGCTGTCCATCCCGGTGCTCCCTCGATCCGAGGACACAGCCAGTCTGTGAATGCGCGTCCAGCGCCGAACGTGCGCACACACTCGCACGAGGCGATGGCACTCGATGCGCCGCCGCCGATGGCCCGCCACAACTCGCTTCCAGTTTGCGTTACGCAGCCCGAGGGCACGAGCAATCTGCTGCCCGTTGCGGAGGGGACGCACCGAGAGGATGGTCACACGTTCCCCCCTCCACTCACGCGCGATGCGAGCGAGGACATGCTGAGCACGTCGCTCGGGTCGTCGTCTGCGTTTGGCTCGATGACGCACATTCCGGAAGATGGACGGTTGCTGGGGCCGAGCGGGCAGCGGTTGTCGCTCACTCAGACCGCGAAGTTGGCGCCTCGTCTCATGTCGATCGGGGCTTCTTCCAATGGCAATTCGCGCCCGCAATCGCCGGGACACTTTGCAACTGCTGCGCAAGGGGGTGCTGCGCACGGAACGGCGAGCCCGGTGCCTGTGGTGGAGGACGACGCTGCTGAGGACGACCGCGAATGGGAGATGCTGATGATGTGAGTATTCCATACGTTCGTTGCCCTTGTTGAGTGCATGGTGCATGTTTTGCTGCTGGGTAGTGGTCGGCCCCCTTGCCTTGATTGCTAATTTACTGTGACTGTTTCCAGGAAACAAGCCGAGGAGCGTCGCCTAATGGTCGATCGCCACGCGCGTGAGAAGGCGGACCTGATCGAGCGTCAGCGCCTGCGCCACCTCCACGCCATCAATCGCACGGCTATGGTCGCGACGTACGTCCCGCAACCCGTTTCTTTTGCAGGAGGTCACGCGGCCCAGGCCGTACCGAACGGCGTGAACGCTGCGCAAACCGCTCAGGCTGCGTCTGGCGGCGCTGCGGACGATGCAGGGCGGTCGAAGAGTATTGAGCTGGCCATGCAACAGATCTCGCAGCTGGAGATGCGCGCGCTGGAAGAACTCGATTCGACGCTCGGCCTGAAGGTCCGCTCGTCACTCGCAGGCGCCGTGCCTCCTTCCGCTGCAGCCGGCAAGGTGCCGTCGGAGAGTGCCGTGCAAGGCTCGAGCGCAGGCCCCTCGGCCGGTGCTGCGCCGGCGGGATCCGCTTCCCTTCCCGCGAGTCGCGAACCGAGCGTCCCTGCGTCCGGATCCATGTCGAAGCACAGCTCGGCCGCGTCGATCCCGGCCATGCGCGAGGCCGCCTCGCACCAGACGACGCCGCTTCAGCAGGTGCATGCAGCGGCAATTGCCGCGGCTGCTCAAGCGTCCGGCTCCACGATTCCGGCCTCCGCCGTCCACGGGCAGGCTACCGCGTCGTCGCGTCCTCAGTCTGGCGTTCACTCGCACCTCGGCGTGTCGCACACCGGGGCTTCGAAGGACACGTCTGCGCCGCAGGCACCAGTTTCGTCTGCGCCGTCGCACATCGCCGCGGCCCCTGTTGCTGCTCCGCCCGCTCAGCCGGCACCCTCGGCCCAACAGGTGGCCGCTCAGGCGCAACAACACCAACTCGTCACTGCCGCCGCCGCAGCAGCAGCAGCAGCCGCGTTTCCCGCTGTTGCGCCCGTCGCCATGCAGCCGCAGCCGCAGAGTGCGTTCGTTCCCGCGGGCTACCAGCCGGTGCCGGCGGTCCAGGGGGCGGGAGGCAACGCACCCGTCCAGTATGTCGTGCCGCAGTACGTGGCGATGGGCGCGCCTTACCCAGGACAGCCTGCCGCGGCGTTTGTCCCGGGCTACGGCCAGGCCCCGATCGCGTACGTGATGGCCAACGGGGCGCAGCCTGGCGCCGAATGGATGGTGTCGCCGCAGGGCATGGCGCCGCAGGGCATGGCGCCGCAGGGCATGGCGCCGCAGGGCATGGCGCCGCAGGGCATGGCGCCGCAGGGCATGGCGCCGCAGGGCATGGCGACGCAGGGCATGGCGCCGCAGGGCATGGCGCCGCAGGGCATGGGGGGAATGGGCGCGCCTGCGATGGGCGTGCCGATGCAGCCGGCTGCCGCGAAGGCCAAGGGGCAGTCGCTCAACGAGATATCGTCGTTCCAGCGGGCGATGCAGTCGCAGCGGTTCGCCTCGCAGCCGTTTCCTGACGCCTCGCTGATGAACGGGGGCAGCCCCACGCTCATCCCTGGGCCTTCGCCGCTGATGGTCCCGGGAGGCATGCTACAGCAACCCATGGGCGTCCCGGTGCAATACGTCGCCAACGGGCACTCTGACGTTGGCACAAACTGATGCATTTGTTTGGATTTCGAATCGCGCCAGTGTGCTGCCTTGCAATTGTGCCGTTTATCCAAAGTTTCGTGCGCGTTTTTCCTTTTGGTTGTTGCGGCGTGCGTCTTCGTCTGAAATCGCGTGGCTATGTAAAGCAATGCGTCCTGCAGCTTCGATTTCACCAAGAGACTGTTGAGATTCAAGGCAGCCCAATTTTCAGCCAATTACGCTTAGCCCTAGCACGACCGTGCTGTCCGTCAACAACTGCAGCAAGTACAAAGCCCAATCTTTATGGCGATTTAAGGCATGGGGCAGTCGGCCGTGGGGAAGCACTTGCCCCCGCCCGTCATGCTCGTGTGAATGCAGTGCACGTTCGGATTGACGAGCGCGTTGAGGAAGTGGAACTGACGGCAGAACTGCGTGTTGCCCTGGAGCGCAAACTTGTCGCACGCCCTGGGAAGGGACATGATGAACCCGATGCAGGCCTCGATGCTCGCGTACACCTGGTTCGCGCCCGTGCACTTGGCCATGATGCCGCCGCAGAGGGTCGGGACGTCGACCACACCGGCGCGCGGCACTGTCGCGGGGTCAATGTCCACCGTGAGCTCCTTCATGAGGGGAGAGCACGCGCCGAACGTAACAGAGTAGTTGGAAGAGAGCGGCAGAGTCACGTTCTCCATGTCCGTGCCAAAGAGGCGGGGCCAGAAGAACAGCTCGGACGTCTTGAACGTGACCGTGTCGCCTTCCCACTTGACCGTCTCGGGAATGTAGTCGTACTTGGTGATCCTGCGCATCCGCAACGCAAGGGCATAAGTGCGATGCATTGCGAGAGTGGCATGCCAAAACAAGCGCAAAAAGGTCACTCGTTTCTAGCACAACTCAAAGGCGTTGCAGAAAATTCGCTACTTGAGCACGCACGCTCACCAGTAGAGCCCGCCGTTGAGCTGGGGCTTGGTCACAAGAAGGTACTCGACAGCGGACTCCACGCCAGTCCACGTGCCCGTCGCGGGAACGTGGAGAACGACGTCAGGCTGGAGGGACGAGCGGATGGCGATCTGTCCCACAAACAGAATTCTCGTGTCAGCACACGAAGAGAAAAGGCGACGATAAGGTCATCCTCCCGTCACAAGAGAGCTAAAAATGCGTGCAAATAGCAACGACCACGACAGTTCCCCGTCTGCGCACCTGCGTCGTCGCAAGGTCCACCGTGTTGAGGAGCGCCGTAAAGTAGCGCGTCACCGACGTCATACGGATCGTGCGCAGCTGGTTCATCGTCAGCCCCGGGCACCCGCTGGGCTGTTCGCACAGCGAGCCATCCTTCCACTTGTTGAAAGTGCTCTCCCAGTCATCGAGAGACCCCTCCCACTCCTGGAGGTCGCTGTTGTAGTCGGCTGCCAGGGCGTGAAGAAGAGGGCGATCGAGAACCGCACATTTAGCCTCAAAATCACTGCGAGTACTTCACTCCCAATCTCAAATATGAGCCAACAGAGTACTATGAACGCGGGTGGTATAATAAATATAAAACACTATCATTGTGCGCAGAGAACGTCAAACGAATCCCTCGCACCGCAACTCACCGCGCACAGCCGCGACGGCAAGAGCCGCCACCAACAGGGCAACAACAAAGCGGGCCATTTCTTAGGCACACAAAGTCGCACGGTCGTATTGGACAGCCTTCCACGCTGTCAATGGAGGAAATAAGCACGAGAGAGAGAGCGAGGGAGGAGTGTGTGTCTGGCCGCGTGAGCCTAGAGGGGGTGTGGTCGCCGAATGTGGCCAAATTCTCGACAATGGTTTCCAAATTTGGGCATTGTCGGTTGAAAAGTAAGCGAAATTTCGCTAAGAAATTAACGAAGTCTCGCTTGAAATGAATAATTTGTAACGGCGGGATATGTGCGTGTAGGGTGGGATTTACAGAAACCCGCACGTGTTGCACTTTTAACAGCAACAACGGGCAATAACGTGCTGCGTCGGCGAGTGTGCGTGAGCGTCAGCTTGACTTCTGCAACTGTGCTTCCGATCTTTGGTCGCGTTGCCCTCAGACGAACCTATTACGGCCGACAGTGGCGTCTGAAACCTGCCATTAGTCAGCACAACATGGGACGACCGGGGCAACGCGCGCCGGTGGACCCGGCTGCGTTTGAGCGGCGCAAAAAGAGCGGCATGTCGCTCGAAAAGTTCGCGAACGCGCGAGGGCGGCAATTTGTGTCGCACAGTATCCGCACTTACCATTCGCCGTTCGTCTACAGACTGTCGTGATGTGCGTCAGTGGCCAAGTGCGTGGTGCATCCCCTGACTGTGTGACACAGAGAAGGAGGCTGCGCAGATTCGCAAATTCAAGACAATTGCCGCGTACAAACGCCTCTTAAAGCGCGAAGGCATGGCACCTCCCGATTCCACCAAAGACGAGGTAAGTTAGTGCATATACTGCTCGTGCATCTCGATATAATGCAATCGGTTGTAATCCGTTTTCGATTTGTACCCGCGCTTTGCAGGCGGGTCGCACAGCCAACGTGGCAGCTGTGACAGCAGTTGATGCATCGGAATCTGTCGCCAGTGACGCCAGTGAGCACGTCATTTCGACAAGTGGCCAGGACGTCTCGCCAGTGGGTGGCGGACAGCCATGCTCTGTTTTCCCTTTCGTCACTTGTCACTTGATGTGAGTATCTGCCACAGAGAAAGTCCTCGAACGAGAAGAGCAAAGAAGCGGGATCCAAGGCAAAAACCCCGAGGTGCGTCATGTAATCCCTCTCCGTCTCTATCTCTCCTTTTTTGGCTTAAAATTATGAGGTTGCATCTGAAGTCATAATCCAATGCAGTCACCAGAGTCGTGGCGTGTCAGCATTGTCGAAGGAGCGGCGTCGTTATGAGGAGTTGATGAGACAAAGAAAGGAAGAGGCAGAGGTATGGCCTGTTACGTGAGGGATATTGTGTCTTAGCTGCAGTGCGCGGCCCCTAATCTGGCCCTCCGCCTGTCTAGGCAAAGGAAAAGGCGCGCATTGAACGCGAACGCCTGCTGCGCGAACGACAACAACATCGGCGAGACACTGCGCGCAAAATGACGCGCAAGACACACCGCGGACAGCCGATACTCTCGCACCAGATTGAGCACCTGTTGGACAAGATCCAAAAATCACAGCGATAAACCCAATGTTCAGCTGCCGTTTCACTGCCGCGCGTGACTGCAATGTCCTGTTTGTGTGTGTTTTGGGCGCTTCCAGCCTCACTTTGTCGGTTTTTATGAAACTAGAGCATATCGTTGCATCTCGGGCTGTCGGAGAACGCCTTTGAACCGTTGGCAACGAAGCGCTCCGTGACGTCACAATCCCATTCCCGAAAAAGACATTCGAAGGCAGTAAATAGTAACATGATTCCAAATAAAGGTATTGACAGTACTAAAAGCCTAATATGGACATACGAGGCGTCCAATCGGTTGTTGTGGTCACCCCCCGCAGACACTTCCGATGCTCCTTTCTCCTCACTCGCACGCGCCCGCACGCACGCACACGCACGCACACGCCCTTCCATTGGCGCAAGCGACGTACTCGCCTCGCAACACTCGATCCCATTTTCAAAACTATCGCAGAGAGTCTTCGTTCGTGAATCTTTTTCCATTGTGCGTTTGAATAGGGGACCACCTTTTCCGCTCTGCGCATTCTTGCGCAAACGTCGTGGGCTTTTTCGCACCTCGCCACAACAACGGCCCTTGATTGCGACGGTCTCCTAGCCGCACGTCCATCGGGGCGTGTGTCGGACCTCCTAGAAGATGGCCGACGAACAGTTTGTGAGCACTGAGCTCAACGGCACTTGCTTCGAAGTGCCGCGGCGGTACACACAGCTTGCGACCATCGGGATGGGCGCGTTCGGGCAGGTCTGGTGAGTGCGGCATCCTTCGTCGTGCCATGGAATGGGCGCCGAGTGCGCCGTGTACACGCAGTGTTTTTTAAATTTATGCATCTGCGGCCCTTGGCGTGCTTCCTACCGAACATTGACACACAACGGGTTCATGTGTCTCTTCGTTAACCCTCGCTTTGCGATTATTGTCCCGCGTGGCTTTGCTGTGGCTGTGTTTTTGACTTGCATCCGAGTGCGGTTGCGGTGTGCGTGACTGCGTATTAGGGCCGTCGCCTCTCTTTTACCGTTCGTGGCTGATGTCTTGCTGCGTGGGCGACGCAGTGGCGCCGTTGACACGCTCAAGCAAAAGAACGTTGCCATCAAGAAGGTCCTCAAGCCCTTCCAAACGGCCATTCACGCGAAGCGCACATATCGCGAGATTCGGCTGTTGCGGCACATGCGCCACGAGAATGTGAGTCACCGCTCTGTTGTTCACTTCCAATCCTCGCACTTTATCGTGTGTGAGTTGTCTTGTGCGTGTAAATGCTTTGTGTGGTGCGTCCGCATGTGCGTGCGTGCGTGCGTGTGTCTGTGTCTGTGTGTGCGTGCGCGTGTATGTGTGGAAAGTGTGGGTTGGTGGTGGTGTCTGTGTTTGTGTGTGTGTGTGTGCGTGCGTGCGTGCATGTGTGTGTGGGTGCGGGTGGTGGTGGTGGTGGTGTGTCTGCTGTTTGCGTTTACCTTGAGTGCGCGACGCTTATGGCGCTGCTTCGCTGCAGGTTATTGGACTGGAGGATCTCTTTACGCCCGCCAAAACAATCGACCAGTTCAACGACGTGTGCGTTTTTTCCCTCCCTCTTGCTATGTGAACGGCGTGAATGACCAGCCGATGTCATTTATAATGCACTCCTGTGTAACTCCCACCTTCTCCCACACACGGACTGACTCGATGACTGACGCGCAGGTACCTCGTGACGGACAAGATGGGCGCCGATTTGAATAGCATAGTGCGCACGCAGCAACTCAGCGACGACCACGTGCAGTTCCTTATCTACCAGATTCTCAGGGGTCTCAAGGTGTGCGGGCCTGTTTGTCGCCTGCGTCGCGCCTCCTTGTGTGCCCCTGTGCTCGCGTGTTTGTGTGCGTGCGCGTGCGTGCGCGGGAGCTGTGTGTGTGCGTGATGGGCGCAGATGGGTGCGGCCAGTATTGTGTGTTGTGTGACCTTGCGCGTGACTCCGAGCTCAACCTGTTCTCTCGGTTCATCTCGCAGTATGTGCATTCGGCCGGCATCATCCACCGAGTGAGTGGGCGCGATTGTTTTTCGCTGCGATGAGTTGTGTGTGTGCGTGTCATGTAGACGGCGGTGTTTAGGTCAAATTGCCGGCTTCCTCATATTGCTACGATTTTGTTGTAGGATCTCAAGCCCAGCAATGTCGCCGTGAATGAGAACTGCGACCTCAAGGTAGTTCACGTTGGCCAGGCATCATGATTGTTCGTTTCGTGCATTGGCCATTGTTTGTATCAGCGCGGCACGCGTGTGTACGCGCATTTCTTCCACCGAGACACGCACTTGCCCGCACATACAGTGTATGCACATTCCTCCAACGATGCACGCACGCACTCCCGTACATCCGCCCTTCACTGTGCACTCAACGCGCAATTTTGTTGGCGATGTCAGATTCTCGACTTCGGCCTTGCGCGCGTCGCCGATCCCGAGATGACGGGCTATGTGGCCACGCGCTGGTACCGCGCGCCCGAGATTATGCTCAGCTGGAAGAAGTACGACAAGGGCGGTGGGTGTGCGAATGCGCACGTTTGGCTCTGTGTGTGTGCGTGTGTGTGTGTGTGTGTGTGTGTGTGTGTGTGTGTGTGTGTGTGTGTGTGTGTGTGTGTGTGTATGTGTGTGGCTGCGTGTGCGTACGTGCGTGTGTTTGACATGCGATCCCATCTCACCCGTTTCGTTCCCCCCTCTTCTTCCTCGTCCCTATCGCACGCGACACGCGCACAATCGGCCGTAGTGGACATTTGGTCCGTCGGTTGCATTATGGCGGAGCTCCTCACCGGCAAGCCGCTGTTCCCGGGCACGGACCGTATCCATCTCACCCACTTAATGCTGTTGTTGTTGCGCGTGTGCACACACCCCGCTCGCGGAGTGTGTGGTCGGTGCGGCTGTATTTGCCGTATCGCGTGTATCGTTCGTGCGGTGTAAGCCTTGACGCCTTTCGAAAACAACAGACGTCAACCAGCTGACGCTCATCACCGAGATTGTTGGCACGCCGGACGAGCGGACCATCAAGAACATTGAGAGCGAGACGGTGTGTGTGTGTGTGCATGAGTGCGCGTGCGTCAACCCCTGCGACTTGCACCTTGCAAATGCACACCCGCCTTGCACTGTGTGTACTTTGCGTTCCGTTAAATCGGTTTGCAAGGTCCCCTCGCCTTCTCTCTTGTCGACTTGACTTCAACCTCATTTATTGTCAATTATGTTTTGCGCGTCCCTTGGTGTGCTCCTATGTCTCTTGTGTCGCATACTGTTGTGCTCTCTCGAGAGTCCCTCCACTGACCTCTTGTGTCGCCTACTGTTACGCTCCCTCTGGCGCGTCCCTTGGTGTGCTTCAACTGACCTCTTGTATCGCGTACTGTTACGCTCTCCCAGGCGCGCGCCTACGTCATGTCGATGCCGAAGCACAAGAAGGTGCCCTTCACGCAGATCATCCCCGGCGCCAACCCGGACGGTGGGTCTCTCTGCTGCGAAACGAACGGACGAACACACGGCCCGCCTTCCCTCGCCCTTCCCTTCCCTGTCTTGCCCCTGAGCCAACGCCTGGTGCCTCTGTTATTTGCTCTCGGCGCCTCTTTTAAAACGCGGCTTCCCTTCGCAGCGATTGACCTTCTCGAAAAGATGCTCATCTTTGAGCCCGCGAATCGCATCACGGCGTCCCAGGCGCTCGCCCATCGGTACTTTGCGACACTCCACGACCCCGACGACGAGGTGCGTGCAGCAGTTGTGTCGCATCCATTGGATGTGTTTGTGGTGTTTCTACGCGTGAACATCTTGTTGCGTAGCGAAGTGCACTTGACGCATGCCGACAACGCAATCGCGTGCGCGTGCTGTTCTTTTCGTAATGGGGATCTTTTGTGCGCAGCCCATTTCGCCCACAATCTTCGACGACGCGTTCGAAGGCGCTGATCTCCCCGCGGACCAGTGGAAAGGTGCGTGTGGGAAGGCCGTTGTTGGCTGGGATTGGACTCGCGTGGAGTGCACAACGTGTCGTTTGCCAACGGCACTGTTTCCGACCGCAGAGAACGTGTGGAAGGAGATCCAGGACTACCGCCAGCGTGGCCGGTAATGCGACTGGAGCGCACGCACGTTGCCTCTCCCGCCGCGCTTCCCTGCGCCGTTTTGTGTGGCTCGTGCACACCGCTGCCGTTTCGCGTGTTTAGCGCTTGCGTGACGTCCGCTGCGTATTCTTTCCGCTGTTGTGTGCCACGTGTGTGTGTGTGTGTTTTGCCGCTCTTGTGTGTGTGTTTGCGCCGCTGTGTCTCGGTGCACTTGGCGTGCCCGTACATCGGAGTTCTGTATAATATCGCCTCTCGGGAGTGGACTGAGGGGTCAAATGAAGAATTCGCTGTCTCACTGGCTGTGCCGTGTGCTGTGCGTGTGCGGGCGTGTGCGACGAGGGCTGTGTTGTCTGCTTGTTCCAATCGGAAACACTGGTGATTATGAGTGGTGAGGGTTAGGTTCGTCACGTGAGCATCAGCTGGCTCACGGTCTCTCTCTCTCTCTCTCTCTCTCTCTCTCTCTCTCTCTCTCTCTCTCTCTCTCT
>CALSCQ010000130.1:0-42545 GCA_943704525.1 Pigoraptor vietnamica
GGGGGGGAGGAGTGGACTCGCCTTTTCATCTGAGGCGCCGCAGGCAATAAGATGCCGCCCGAGGGCTTCCGGCTTCACGTTGAGATAGGCCGCCTGTGCACAAAAGCATGGTTATGATCATTCAATGGCCAAATACACACGCACGCTGCATGCATAAATACACACACATACATGCACACACACGCACACGCACGCACACACACACACACACACACACACACACACACAGACTACACACACGCGCAATGCAACAACAGACCTGTTCAAAGACGAACGATGCCGTCTCAACAATGCCATCGACATCGCCCTCCTCGACCTCAAGCACTTCGACAAGCTGTTCCTTTTCCTCCGCAGAGAACGTCTTCTCCTAAGTGCCGAACAAAGCGAAAGTGGAGTGAGTGAGCGATGTGCTCAAATGCGAGAATGCACATCTATAAACACATGCCTACATAATGCGTTGCCCGCGTGCATAAGTGCGGTGCAGCACGTGTGCGAACAAAAGACGCGGAGTGATTTGGAGTATAACAGGGAAAACCCTTTCTCGAAGAGAGATGCACACACACATACACAATACACATAATAAACAAGCGGCGTCGGACTGTGAGAATGTGCGCAAACAATATACAGCCACGGCGGCACCAGAGGTAAGCGTGCATACAATTCACGTGTGCGCACTTGAGTTGTGTGTGAGGAGAGAGCAACGGCCCACATACATGCCACACGCGAGCTCACATACATACCACACGCGAGCCCACGTACATGCCCCGCACGCGAGCCCACAGACATGCCACACGCGACGACTGAAAATCTCACCTTCAAGTGGAGTCGCTGCACAATTTTGACAAGAACGAGCGGCAATTTCGCATCGTCCACGCCATTAATGAGCTCAAGCGCAGCCTTGAACGCCGGAGTGGCCACAAACAGCTGCTGCGACGAGGACGACATGGCTGCGGTGTGCGTGTGTGTGTGTGCGTGTGTGTGTGTGTGCACGCGCGGCGAAAGAAACTACGTCCCGACAAGGGGCGAGTGGGTGCGGGAGCGACGCGTCGATAACAGAGCGAGTGCCCTCCTTTTGTGGGCGTTCACAGTAACCACTTCTCAAGAAACATGGAACAAATCCTCGTAAAAAGCCCGTGCGCATATGCGTTCGTGGATCAACAACACGAGTCACGTGAAGACATCACGTGGGAGTCGTCGTTACTGAAGCGTTACTCCGCAAGCAAAGCACGTTTTTCAGTGCCGGGCCCTGTCTCGTCGATCCATACCCAAACACCGGCTGTTTTCGAGGAGAGGGCCGCAAGCATGGTATGTGTGCGGCATGAGTGTGCTTTGTGTGCGAGGCGCCGTGTGCTGCGGTGTTGATGTGTGGTCTGTAAGCCAGTATTACACACGCGACTCATCGCAAATGCATTGCCGCACGAACGCAGAGCAAGATTGAGTTTTTGTCCCCCGAAGGTAAGTTGTGCGCCTCCATCCCCTCTCTACTGTTTGGCTACCGAAGTGACCATGTGTCGTCCCTCTGCACTGTGCATGCACTCGCACAAACACATTGTCCGACACACGAATCGGTTTGCATACGGCCATCCGCCCTAGACTTGACTCGTTGGGCACGCCGCATGCATGCAGGGCTCCGCGTGGACGGCCGTCGTCCCAATGAGCTTCGCAAAGTGCAGTGTCGCCTTGGTGTGTTCAAACAGGCGGATGGCTCTGCGTACTTTGAGCAGGGTAACACAAAGGTGCTCGCCACTGTCTACGGCCCTCACGAGGTGGGTGTGGGCGCCGCGGGACAGCTGTTCTGAATGTGCGCGTGTACGGTGCGTGTGTGTGCGCGCGAATATGTCTGCATTTCGTGCATGTGCTATGTGTGTAGTGCGTGTGCGTGCGTACATGTTGTGCGGCCATATGTGCGTAGCGTGTGAGTGCGGAAGTGGTATAACACGCATCTCCTTCCGTGCCTCAGCCGCGGCTGCGGTCGAAGGCCCTGCACGACCGCACCGTAATTCAGTGCGAGTTTAGCGTGGCCACCTTCAGCACGGGCGAGAGGAAAAAGCGGCCAAAGGGCGATCGGTGTGTGGGCCACGTTTGCTTGTTCTTCGTCTCACTCTTCATCTCACCCTCTTGCTCGTCTCTCCTGTGACTCGGAGGACCCTTTTCGCTCATGCGTTCTCTTCTATGAAATCCACAATTTGTTGTGCGCGCGCCCTTTCGTGCGGCTGCTTTCTCCCTTCTATTGCGCCCGCTCCTGTTCCTTGGCGCTCGCTTTCTCTGACGCACACGCTCGCATTCGATTGCCCAGGCGCGCCGTGGAGTTTGAGCTGATCGTGCAGAGTGCCTTTGAGGCTGCCATCATGACGCACCTCTTCCCGAGATCACAGATTGACATTTTCCTCCAAGTGTTGCAGGCCGACGGGGGTCAGTGTTTGTGTGTGTTCCTGCGGGGCTGTGTGTTTACGTGTTATATGCATGCATGTGAGGCAAGTAGAGGAGCGAAGCAACACGTGCGTATTTGTGCGTGTAGTGTGCATGTGTGCGGGCGGTGGTGGCGCTATCTATTTTGCATTTCTCTCTGTGGTTCGACGAAATCTGATGCCCCACATCTTCACCTCCTGTATTGCAGGCGTCCACGCGGCGGCACTCAACGCAGCGACGCTTGCGCTGATTGACGCGGGTATTCCCATGAGGGATTATGTCGTCGCGTGCACTGCGGGACGTATCGAAATGACCCCTGTCCTCGGTGCGTCGTCTAGCCTCTCCAAGCTTCGCATTCACTTGCGCACACATAGGTTTGCATGCACACGCAACGCACGCACACACACAAACACACACACAGCCCATGCACGCACACGTACCCACGCATTTGTGGTGATTTGTCCTCTAAGCCCCTTTCTGTCACTCGACAGATCTCAACTATATTGAGGACTCTGCGAATGGACCCGAAGTCACGGCTGCCATCATGCCGAAATCGGGGAAGCTTGTGGCTCTGGAGGTGCGTTATGGTCGCCATCGCGCTCTTGCTTCTGCGTGTGTGCCTGTGTCCGTGCGTGCGTGCATGCGGACGTGCATGCATGTGTGTGAGTGTATGGGTGTGACTGCGCTTGTGTGTCTGTTCTGTGTGGAGTGTAAGTGCGAGTATGCTGGAGCCATTATCCGTCGGCCATCGTCGTTAGTTTCTCTAATCGAGCATCACAACCCATTGGCACATACCATTTAACTATCGCTCAGATGGACGGTCGCACTCACGCCGACACAATCGAAGAGGTCATTGAACTCGCTTCGAGTGGCTGCGGGGCACTCTATGCGACCATGGACGCAGAAGTGCGGCAGCGTACGCGCGCGTTGGCAGATGCCATCGGACCCCTCGACGACTAAAGTACACTTGGGTCGAGTGGCTCCTTCTCCGTTATTAGGGCTGTGCTGCAGGCAGAAGAATTAGGAAGCATCCTTCGCCAGCATCCCCGTTGTATATTGGACTCGTGCGCTGCGCTCTTGAAGGTCTCCATGAGAGGGGGAGCTTCACAATTGTGCTCAGAACGGGGAAAAAAAAAAAAAACAAAAATCAAAAAGATTGGCACGTGACCGCAGCGCAGTCAAAAGCAGCTCCCATATCTCGGCAATCGACGCTGCAACACTACGCGCCACTCTCACAGCCATGCCGGACCTCCGCCGTGCGACTCCCGACGACGTTCATCAAGCGTTTGCGAACCCTTCGGAGGACGGCGATTGCGTCCTCTTTGCAGCGTGTTGCGTGGGCGAGGCGGACGTCGCGGAGCGTGTTATTCGGCGAGACAAACAAGCGGCCGAATGGGCGCGCACGGGGGAGGCGTTGTACGTTGCGGCGGCGTGCGGACAGAGCGGCGTGATTGCGCGCTTGTTGTCGATGGGATTCGAACACAGGCTTCTTCCCTCGAGCGGCGTCCGCGCGTACCCGGCGTTTCAGATGCCGGACTTTTGGGACGGGGAGAAGCGCGCAGTGAGCCCTATTGAGAGCCCTGAAGCGGATGAAGCGGATGCGGACGATAGGCGGAACGTGGCCATGAGGTGTGTGCGGATTTCTTGCAGTGTTGCGCGATTCACTTTTCATTCTCTCTGTATCTCTTCTCTGTCGTCTCACTTTCTAGCATATAGCGCACGCGCACATACACACACACACACACATAGTATGCACGCACACACACACACACACACACATTGCATACACGCACGCACTCACTCACACACACACACACACACACACACACACACACACACATTGCATACACGCACGCACTCACACACCCACCCACCCACCCACACACACACACACACACCATCAAACGATCAATCTGACGCGATCTCGCCATCTTCCCCAGAATTGACTACGTTGTTGACGGCCGTACAAGGATCCTAAATAGGGCCTTCGCGTCCGCGCTCCACGCGGCGTGTGCCTTTGAGCGCGATATGGCCGTACTAACCCTTCTCACCGGCGGTGTCGGCCCGGACTGGCGCGATGTCGACACGGGACAGACGCCACTCCATGCGGTGTGCGCATGCACCAGCTTGAGGGGCGTGTATGACCCGGACAAGGTGCGCGCGATCGCACGTGCGCTTATCGACTGTGGCGCGGACGTCCACGCCCGGGACAACGCCGGCCGGACGCCCCTAATGGTTGCGTGCAAAACACTGAAAGTGGCGGCTGTCGACGTGCTGATTGCGGCCGGCGCAGACGTGAACGCACGCGACGAGACGGGAGCGACGCCTCTCTTGTATGCGATCAGTGACGGCTCGAACGCCGCTGAGGTTGTTCGCGCGTTGATCGCGGCGGGTGCGGACGTGAATGCGCGCACGGCCAAGGGCGTCACCGTCCTCATGGCTGCGTCGAGGGTGGCCGCTCTCGACATTGTCCGCGCCCTCCTTTCCGCCGGCGCGGACGTCCACGCTCGCGACCTGGCAGCGCGTACGGCTCTCCACTACGCGATATTCGACGACGGTGCCGCTGCTCTGGAGCTCGTCCGTGCCGGGGCGAGCGTGGATGCGGTCGATGCGCTTGGTCGTCGTCCGATTGATAGGGTGCCTGATGCGTACAACGGGAAGATCGAGGACCTCCTCCGCGCCTTTGTGCAGGCGGGGTCGCGCGTGGATGGGCTGCCGTTGGAGCGTGTCTGGTGGATATTCTTCATAACGCCCACGGCAGAGATGCTCGCGTTGCTCGTGCGTGGCGGTCTCGATCTCGGCGCCGGCAGGCCGCGCGATGGCCTCACGATCATGCACTTGGCCGTCGTTGGAGGAGCTCATGGCCCGCACCAGTTTGGGCTCTCTTCTGCCGAGAGGGTCCGCCTCGTTATTGAGGCCGGCGGGCCGGCGGGCACGCCAACGACGTCCGACATTGTCAACTTGGGCGGTCATTCGTGGCCAGCGGGAACGACACCGCTTCACGTCGCCGCCAAACTTGACGCGCAGGCGACGAAGCTCCTGCTCGCGGCCGGCGGAAATCCGCGCCCCTATGACGGGAAAGGCCGCACGCCGTTCGACGTTGCGGTGGGCTGCAAGGCGTGGAGTGCGGTGGCCGTCTTCATCGATGGCACGTTTCCGCTGCGTGATTACCCGGACGGCTACATCGCATGGCTGTGCGGCGCCGATCGTCTGGAGGGGGGCGAAGCGGGCGACAGACTGCGGGAGGCGTTAGACCGCGGGCTGCACGTGAACAGGCGGGTCGTGGGGGCATCTGTGGGCGCGCACTCCAGTGACGGCGGAACCTTGCTCCACGTGGCGTGCGGGTGTCTGCCGGGCTGCTCCCGAGGAGAAGTAAACTGGGATGCCGTGCGGTTGCTGCTCGAGAGGGGCGCGAATGTGACCGCGCGATCGGAGAAGAGCATCACGGCGCTCGAGATGCTCCTGGATTGCCGGAAGACCTACGGTTCTCGTGAGAAGGTCGAGCTCGTCCGCAATTTGATCGAGGCACACCCGTCGATTGCGCACACCCGCATGTTGGGTGCGTGCCTCCCATACAATGGCTATGGCGGCGCCATCCTTGTGCGTGCGCTGCTCCGCGCCCGCGTGAACGTGAACGCCCTTAGCGGTCGCGATTACCAGCGGCAAACCGACGGCGTGGCCCCCCTGCACCAGGCGTGCGACGCCAAGAGTGCCGCCATGGTCCGACTGTTGTTGGACTTTGGCGCGGATCCCAACTTGCGATCGAAAGAAGGCCATACGGCCGTGCATTACTTGGCTGCGGAGGAAAGGCGACTGACGTATTCTCCGCATATGACGGGCTGTGACACCATGCCCGATTCCGAAGACGAGGGCGCTGCAACCCTCTGCGCCTCTGACGAAGACCTCGGTCTCGAGCCGGGTGCAGCCGAGGACGTGCGCAAGAAGGCTCGCGAAGTCGCCGCCGCCATTCACTATCTCCTGCAGCACGGCGCCGACTTCTGCGTCCGCGACGGCCGCGGCTCGACCGTGTTGCACCTGGCGCTCCGGTCCCCGATCGCGTTGCTTTGGCTCGCGGCGCCCTTAGTCTCGATCGTTAACGCGGCCGATGCTGACGGGAACACTCCTCTGCACATTGCATGCCTCAATAGAGGCGCGAACGTCCCGCGCATTTTCGCGCTCCTGTTGGCGGACGGCGCCGACGTGAATGCGGCCAATTCGCGGGATGAAACGGCCCTCGAGATATGCTGCCGAAGGAAATCGATCGAAGCGATTCGTGCGTTGCTTGACGCAGGAGCGAACGTCAATCGCAAGAACCGCAGTGGGCTCACGCCGCTCCACGTGTGCGCGCAGTTGCCCAAGTCGGACCGGGTAATGACGCTGTTGCTGGATGCCGGCGCCGATTTCCGGGCATTGACGAGGTCGCGCAAGACGGCGCTGGACCTCGCGATTGCGTGCGGGTGGCAGGAAAACGTGGCTGTCCTGCGGCAACGCGGCGCGGTTGGAAGCAGCGAGGACGACGTTGCGCAGATGGAACTGCTGTCCGCCTGCACCCAGGGCGACCTCTCTACCGCCGTTCGGCTGTTGGACAAGGCAAGCCTACTCGCCAAGTCGACCGGCGGCCGTTTCATGCGCGGCGCGACGCCGCTATACCTGGCGATGAATTCGGAGCGCGATGACCGTAGCGAGGCCGAACTGTCGGGCGCGGTGGCCCGTGGGACGGTGTTGGGCAGCGGCGGCGCTGGTTCGAGCGGAGGTGCGGCCGACCATGGGGACGGCCGTGGTAGTGCGTCGGTTGAGATTGAGGAGCAGCAGTGGCGGAATGAGGCGGCGGTTGTCGGATATCGCGTGCTGCTAGATAGGGCGGCTCATATGGCTGCCGGGGCGTTCGTGTGAGATGGGGGCATGTAAACCGGTCATGCGTGACGTTTCACTTTGCATGTTGATGTGCTCTTCGTGACACCGTCCGAGTCGCCCGTGGTCCGTGGCGGTGTTTGTGAGCCAATTGGGGTCGTTCGCGCCGTGCGTTTGTGTGCTTCGAGTGGAGGACGAAAGGGGCGGGAGGGGGGGGTGGGGGGACGAGCAGCAGATGAAAGGTCAAAAAGACGGCCTCTAGTAGTTCTTCCGCAATAGAGCGCCGCCCAGTGCGTGTGCAAATGGCACAGATGGGCACAAACGTAAGGCAGCATATCACAATCGAGCGTGTGCGCGAATGGCGGCACTACATTGGGTGACATTCCCAGTGAAAACCGGCACGCGCGCCTATTCACAAATAGACGACGACAACGCAGGCGTGAAACGCAGACGAAGAAAATATAAACACACAGAAGAGACATACGCCTGAGCGGCACGCGACGAGAAAAGTGCGTACGATACAAGAGAAAGTTGTACGTATGGCCATCACTCGAGTCGAAGCACGTCCTTGAGGCTCTCAAA
Organism: Pigoraptor vietnamica; assembly: GCA_943704525.1. Classification (NCBI taxonomy): domain Eukaryota; class Filasterea; order Ministeriida; family Capsasporidae; genus Pigoraptor; species Pigoraptor vietnamica. The sequence goes on from CALSCQ010000130.1 coordinate 7,843, forward strand.
CTTCTTGCTCCGCCGCTGCTGAATGTCCCACAGCTTGTTGCGAAACTGCACAACATACTCGGAAGGGTCGGGCGCAGCGACAGGCGGTCCATTCCGAGCAAACGGCACCGCAGCCGCACCGTACTGGACGTACGGCGGCGGCGCCTGCGACACTGCGGCCAATATGGCCGACCCCCTTCGGTCCCTATTGGGGGAGCCCTGCAGTTGCGGCTGCGATGCGTAACGCGCGGCGCCAGTGTCCGCGGACGTTCTTCGAAGGGCGTCCGGGGACGACAGAGCGGCCGCAGATTGTGCCTCGCGCAGTCGCGCTGTTCGCTCCATCGCTGCAGTGTCTGAAGAGGAACGGCCACGCGGCGTCTGCCCGCCACCCATGCCGTCGTCCATGCCGTTGTTCGATGAATTGCCCGGCGGGAGAGGGTACGCGACGGACTCGAGCAGTCGCTGCACAGACAGAGGCAGCTGAGGGAGAGAGAAGGGAGGCATTCCGTTGAGCATTGTGACCCAAAATGATAGCAACGGACGTCGTATAAGTGAGAGAAGAGCCTATGTTGCGGACCAAGCGTAACGACACTGAGATACGAGAGACAGAACATCGGCCAGCCACTAGGCCGCGACGTTGTGACTTGGAGGTCAGGCAAGTCCGCAAACACGAAGACGCATGGGTCACACACTCACCCCCGAGCCCTCGACAACCGGCGAGCGTCCGTTGGGCGGCCGTCCCCCCTGCACCACTGGCGATGGGCCCACCGCTCCCATCATGTACGCTCCTCGCGGCGAGTAATACGTCTGATACTCGGATACGCTTGCACGTCTGGGAGCAGAAGAGAGAGCCGGCTGTTGCGCAGCGTACGGCGACGTGTAGGACGCCTCCAAGAGGGCCGCTTGCTGCGCCGCCTGTTGTTCGTGGAGCAGCTGCATCTGGTTCTCGCGGAAGGCCAATCGCACGGCGTGCGCAAACTCGACTTCCCTGTCCCTCTCTCTGCGCAAGTGCATGCAAAGGCTGAGTGCGCGTGTTGCGCAGACGAGTGGGACATACACCAACACGACTAAACGAAGGCACATAAGCACAGGGCTGCTAAAGCACATATACACAACAACAACCATAATGGCGACCCGTACCTGGCCGCGCGCCCACTCGCGTTGACGCGCCTCGCCGAAAGCACACGCGATACGCACGTGTGCATGGCACGGTATTGCTCAATGTGCCCGTGCGAGTGCGACATGTGCCGGAAAATGTACGGCTTCGCGCTGCCACCGCTGTCCGCGCCCTTCGCACGCGCGGCGTTGCCTTTCCGCTCCCCATTGACCGCAGACGCCGACGCCGACGCCGACGTCGAGGAGCTGCCTGCCGCACGTCCCTGCGCGCGCTCGGCGGCAACGACGTCCGCCGACGCACCGAGAGGCACCCAGGACGTCGACATGTCCGCAGTGGAAGAAGAGCCGAGCTCGCTGAAGAGATCGCACGGATCCCGCTGATTCGGAGGCCACGTAAAGCCAGGCACAAACGTCCCCTGAACGCCCCACGCCTGCGTGGGGTTCGACTGCGAGGTGGAGGGCGTCGCGGGCTGTCCGGACGCGGAGGAGAGAGCATTCGACGAGGATGAAGACGGGGCCGTCGCACTTGCGCCGCCGGCGGACTTGTCCTTCTCCTGTTGTTGTTGCGCAGCGTTCGAAGCCGAAGACGCATTGCCGACGGAGGCGCCGGTTGCCTGCTGCGCGCTTGCTTGCGGCTGCGACAGCGACAGCGACTGGGCCTGCAACTGCAACTGAAGTTGCTGTTGCTGTGCAATCTCGCGCGCCGATTGGAGGCAGAACGACGCCATCACCGTGTGCCCGCGCTGCGGCACATACTCTGAAAACTCCATCAGCGACTCCTGCAACTGCCGGTCACGTGAGACCTCGCCGTCCCAGTCCTCCCCGCCGACGACGCCCTCCGCAAACCCAATGTGCGGCTTTGGCCGTGCGACTGCCGCCGCGTTCGCCTCCACAGAGAGCAACCCTGCGGGAACAGTCGAGTTTCCGCTGGAAATATCGGGCGATGCCGACGCGCCCGCCGCCCCCAGCACGCTCGCCGTGCGTTCTTTCTTTGCGCTCGGCACCCGAGGCGCGGCCGCCGGCGACCTTCCATGTGAGGGCGGCTTCGGAGACGCACCCTGCGGCGAAGACACGGCGGCGCTTTTCGCAGATCGTGGCCTTGCCGACGACGACGTTGCCCCATTGTTGCTGTTGCGTGCCGTGCGCGGGGACCTCCCGCCGGCGGGCGATTCGGCGCCCGCGTCCACGCCCTTCAACAAACTCCGCTTCTGGTCACCATCCCCTCGCCGAGACAGCGCGTTTACAGACGCACCAGCAGACTTTAACGGCCCCGCGATGGTCCGTGGAGAAGGCGCGTCGTTGCGAGCGTAGACGCGCTCATCCTCGTCAGATTGATCGTCCGAACCCCTGTAGTAATGCGCTGGGGGTGGCGGCGGCTGCCACCCAGCGTCGTCTTCGTCCCCCATCGGAACGAGGCACGAGCGTTCGCACGCGCGGGTTATTAGCCACGGCACCGCATTCCGAGCGGGGAATCAAAGCGAAACGAGCTCGCGCACGGCCGTTCTATCGCCGCATGAGGAATCGGTGCGCAAAGCGCAAAAGTGAACGTGACACGCGACTATTCCACGTCGAAGCCAATAGAAGGCAAGCGGGGACGAATGTCGCAGAAATGCCCGAGGGGCGCAAGCGGCCGAAAGTAATGACGGGGGAGTTGCCACGGAATCCTCCAATTTGAGCGCTCGTTCGAATTATCGACGAGTACAGACGCAGCAACAGCCTCTCCCCAAGCACCTTGCGCGCGATGTGTATGCGTGCGTAGCGAGTGTGTGTATATGTGGTGCGCGTGTGTGTGCATGCGTGTGTAGCGTGTACTGTGTGTGTTGTTGAATGAAAGAACGAGGCACTCGATCAAGACGTTGCTGCATGCATTGGGGCGTTTCCGCTGGCGCCGACAGGCACTGGACATCCTTATATGGATCTCCTAATTACATATAGCCCTTAATAGGTCATTTATGTCCAGACGTTTTAACCTAATAAGACACTTATTGGAGACTAATATACAAATCGGGAAGAGGCGTTGGAATTTGAAAAAATTCCTACGGGATCGGAAAATTCCAAAGTGCGGAAAAAAAAAATTCGGAAACGTTTGTTTTGGCCGGCCGGTTCAGTCCCGGTTTTCTTCTGAACTGCGCACACAGCATGCTGCGCAGCTGTTGTGCGTGAGCAGCTGTGCGTGAGCAGCTGAAGGTGAGCACCTCGTAACCAATTCGCGCCACTCAATGTGCCACACGCGCGACCGCGCAATTGTGCATGAATACCTGGGCTCACGGGGATCATCACGGGCCAATGGTTCACTGTATGCTCATATTGCGGAACGGCGCGTCGTGCGGCGCATAGCGGTACGTATCGACCTCGATCGGCCGTGCGAGCTCCTTTTCCCAGTCGGCGTAAAAGATTTGTGCGCGCTCTCCGAGCAGCACGAGGATATTGAGGACCGTCCACGCACCGAGGAGCACAGCCCCGAAAAGGATGTCCCACTTTCGAATGTCGATGTCGTGTTCGACCGCGACAGACACGAGGGCGTTCTCGAGCGCGATGAGACAGAGCACCAGAAAAGCGATCACGACGTAGCCGTCCAGGAGTGTTGGGTACGGCACCTGTGTGTATAAACAGAAGCATGAGAGAGGGGAGATCAGTGCTCGAAACCGCAAGACTGCCTGTGCAATATATGGCACTAATAGAGCAGTCTGGAAGAGGACTCAGATATGTGCGCAGACACACATGCATTGTGCGCTCGCTCACAACAACACGAGGGCGCACCTTGGGCAAGTAGCCGTTGATCACAAACTTGAACGCGACCGCAGCCAGAATGAGCGTCATGACGACGGAGAAGCGACTCGCGAGGTCGTCCGGGGAGAGGAAGAAGGCAAGCCCGCACACGACCACGAGCAGGTACAGCGGGGCGCCGACGTTCATGACATAATGGGTTGGCTTACGTTGCAGCCTGGCAGTGGGCGTGCGGGTCAGTGTCTCTACATGAATACGCTGGGTGCGCACGCATACGTGCATGCGCGCACACACACCAATTGAATCGCACCTGCACACACACACTCGCAGGCATACACACGCACACTTACACGCGCATGCACTCGCACACATACGCACGCACGATCGCACACGGTTCACAACTGGCCGCACAGCTTGTCCTAGCACTTCTTCACACAACGCACTCACCGCATCTTCATCTCAAAATGGTACGTCGTGTCCGCCTTTCGGAAGCCAATAAATGGCTCAAACGTGTGCCAGTTCATCGCATGCCCGCCCATTATGCCAAACCACGTCTGCGCCGACGTCCACCCGCTGTTCATGCTGTCTGCCTTCGTCCACGCAGCCACGCGCACGTTCGGCTCCGATGAAACTGTCTGGACGACGACAGTGAGAAGTTGCCTGTCGTACGGAAAGCGCTGCAAGCGAAAGAGGTCGCCAAACGTCGCTGCAGGAACGGCGAATCGAGATAAGGATATCAGCACATAATAAACATGCGCGCACCCAGCCACGTGTTAAAAGTAGAAATGGTTTATCCCTCTGGCTACACACATTTTCATAAGGTCAAGGTCACAATATACATGCGCACGTGTTTAAATTAGAACTGGCTTATTTCTCCCGCAAAGGAGGCACGCACACACCTTCATATCCGATGCATGCGTACACTTGGCCGCCCTTTCGCTTCACGGTGATGTCGCTCGTCTCGCACTCGAATGCGTTGAGGAAGAGGCACGCGCCCATGTCCACTGGCGACTCGTCCTTCACGTCTTCGGGCGTGAGGGAGTCGGCGTCGGGTTTGTCGCTTGCCCACGCCGCGTAAACGTACCCAGTCGACTGTGAAGGAAGGGGTGCGAGGGCGTAAGCCGCCCAATCTGACCCCTTGAGACTGAACCGCACCGAGAGCGTTGATGTACAAAAAAAAAAGCGATGAAAAAACTGCCCGCCCACTCGGTAAGTGATTAGGGCAATAGGGAAAGCGCACAATATAAAGTGTACGCACACATAGCAACGGTCGATCCCTTGCGTCACGATGCTGTGCTCCCACCTTGAATGACTGCTGCACGTCGTCCAAATCGGTTATCTCCGCTGTGACCGCCACACGAAACACGCGAAGCCCAGACGCGTTCGCAACAGAACTTCGGAAGTCTCCCGGGACTTCAACGTGCTCCAGGGACACAATGGTGTCTGCGTCGTACCCCATCCTTTACAATGGGTCTGAGCGAATGTGGCGCCGACACCGGTACCGTTACTACACGGTCACCGTATTAGTCTCTGCATACGGCGAGTATGAAAGGAGAACTGCGAACAGCGATGTTGCGCGGGAAAGCAGGATGAGCGTGAGGCGACAATGGCGAGGACTGCCCGAGCGCGCACTCTGAATGTCCAGGTGCCCGTGGAAGGTGACACGACTGACTGTTGTGGGAGCTAGAATTTACTATTTATAATTTATTTACATATAAATAGTAAAATACACAATTGCTACCTTGCCCATTTTCAATACAATTGTATGGCCCGTGCAATGTCTTACTTGATCGTTGTCTAGAACTATCTTTAGTAGATAGTCGTCTATATATAAATATGTTGAGTCTGTTACGGGACCGCATGTGTACCAAGGGCTCTTAGAGCCCTTGATGTGTACACTTGAGCCCGGCTCGCGAGAGATTTTGAGTTCATTGCGTGTTGTGAAGGAATCGCTTCGAGCGTTGCAACTTCCAGCCTCTAACTCTCGCATTGTAAGCACGTGTCCATGCGTGTCAAACACAAGCTGCTGAGCTAAGCGGAGTCGGCGACTTCGATCGAAAAAAATGGGAACGATGCGCAGCACAAATTCTTTCGACGACTTCGACGACGAGGCCAACCTCCGCCTCTCGCATGAGGACGGCATAGCACTGCTCGATCTCGGCAATACGTCGTCACGTGGGAAGTCGTCACGTTCCCGTGGGGGCAGTGCAGCTCCCAGCGGCGGCTTTGGGTATCGGCGGTGTCTGCAGGGCGTCGGCCTACTTATTCTCGTGCTCGGTTGTCTTGCGGCGGGCGTCGCGCTGGGAATCACCTTCGAGCGATCGCATGGGTCTGCCGTGTCAATAGACGCGTGCGACCCGTCTCGTCAGAATCTAACGGCAGCATCCTCTGTCCGTCTGCCGGCTGCAACGACGTGCGCCTGTCCGGATATGCCTGTCCCGCCCGCGGAATTCGTCACGAAGACTGTCACTGCGACTGCGTACGCGAGCGTCCCCGTTGTTCGCTCTGCTGTCGCAACGGAGAAGGTGACGGCGAGCGCCGTACGCACCGCCGTCGCCACGGAAACGGTCACGGCCACTGCCAGCGTCGACGTCACGGTCGACCACACGGCCATTGCCACGGAGCACGTGACACACGTGGTGAGCGTCACCGTCGCGCAAACGTCAGTCGCGACGGAGACGGTTACATCGTTTGTGAGCGTTACGCCGGCCTGTCCGGCAGCCCCTCTTACGACCGCCGCTGCCGAAGCGTGCCCCTCTGCGACGGGTGCGCCTGTGCGCGGGCCGTCGTTCGACGACATTGCGGCTGAGGACGCGTCGTTGATGTACAGGGACGCGTTTTCAAACATGGTGGAAGCCCAAAACATCCGAAAAATGTTGAGGTATGTATTTTCGTGTGTATGGGGTGTGCGTGCGCGCACGTATTGCGTGACTGTGTTGATGTCTAACTGGTATATGAACTGTGGTCTTTCTGGGAGATGGCTGCAAACGCGCGTGTGTATGTGTGTGTGTCTGCCGGTGTGTGTGTGTGTGTGTGCCGGTGTGTGTGTGTGTGTGTGTGTGTCTGTGTGCGTGTCTGCGTGTGTGCGTGCGTGTGTATGTGTGTGTTCTCTTGAGTGTGCGCCATGTACCACATTTGTTAACACGCGATACGTAACAGGACGCTCACGGTTCGACCTCACCTCGCGGGCACGGACGGCAATCACGTGACGGCGGCGTTTGTGGAGAAGGTCATGAATCAGGCCGGATTCGAAGATGTACGGTGAGTTTGCGCGTCCATTGGAATGCGTGCCCTACTTCCGTATGCACATGTACACGCACGGAGTCGTGCGCGCGCCTGCACACGTCCTATGTCCATGTGCACACGTACACGCACGGAGGGGCGCGCGCCTCATACACGTTGTATTGCATGCGGGGGTCTTGTTAATGGGCTCACGTACAGGAGTTTTGTGTGTATATTGCTCAACATCTATCGCACAGACATATCACTGTGCTACGACCCGCCAAAAAGCACACAATGGCTTATCGCCCCTTCACCGCCCCCTGTCTTATATAGGATGGACGAGTACAACGTCCTTCTCTCGTACCCCGTCCCAAGCGACCCCAGCTTCGTCTCCCTCATCGATCTCGGCGAAAACGGCACCGTGTGGCAGTCGCATGCAAGCGAGGACGCCTTCGCCGACGAGACCGACAGCGACGTCTTGCCCCCGTTCGTCGCGTACTCTGGAAGCGGCGACGTGACGTCCGAGTGCCTCTATTACGCAAACTATTGCCGCGACACGGACTTTCCCACGCTCGCCGCCCGCATTGCCCCCAGTACGCTCGATGGCTGCATCATTCTGTGCCGCTACGGAAAGGCGTTCCGGGGTAACAAGGTGTCGGAGGCGCAAAAGTGGAACGCCTCCGCCGTCATTCTCTACTCGGATCCGGCGGACGGTGGTCCCGGCGACGGCCCTGGCGAGGAGGTCTTCCCCCATGGCTTTTCAATGGGCTCCGACGGCGTGCAGCGCGGCAGCCTCTACATGTCGCACGGAGATCCGTCCACGCCGTTCTGGCCAGCGCACCCGGGCGCGTATCGCCTCCCGAACAACGACAGCGACGTCTCCTCTCACCTCTTTCACATCCCCGCTTACCCCATCTCCGCACGTGATGCTTCCGTTTTGTTGAGTCGCATGTCTGGCCACAACCCTCCGAAAGGGTGGGTCGGGGGCATTGCGAACGTGACTTACAGTCTGGGAGGCGCGCTCTCGGACGCCGTCGTCCGCGTCAAGGTCGCCGCCAACTTGACCGTCGCCCCCATCGTGAACGTGTGCGGCGGCCTGCGTGGCGCGCTGGAGCCCGACCGCGTTGTGCTTATGGGGAACCACAGGGACGCGTGGGTATACGGCGGCTCTGACCCGTCGTCGGGGACGGCGGTCATGCTAGAGGCCGTGCGCATCTTTGGCGAACTTGCGCGGAACGGATGGCGACCGCGCAGGACGCTGCGCGTGTGCAGTTGGGACGCGGAAGAGTTTGGTCTCATCGGAAGCTCCGAGTTTGTCGAGGAGAACGTACACACGCTGTGGACGAACGCAGTCGCATATCTGTGGGTATTCTGGCACGGTAGACGGTACTGTCCCACATTCGTCTGCATTCTTTCGGTAGTTGCTTGTGTCATGATATGTCTCACCGTCTCTCTCTCTCTCTCTCTCCTCTTGACACACACACACACACACACACCAACTCACGGCTCCTCTTCTCCCATCTTTCAGTAACGTGGACATCGCCGTGTCCGGCAACGTGTCCCTCTTCGGCACAAGCGCGCCCATTCTGCTCGACGCCTTTTTCGACGCGGCCCGCGCAGTCCCCGCACCAAACACCACCACAGGGAAGACGGTATTCGATGTGTGGGCCTCCCAGTATCCGGACACGTCGTCGCCGCCGCAACCCGTGGTCGGTGACTTGGGCTCTGGCAGCGATTTCACGGGGATGTATGTGCACGCTGGCATTCCGTCGCTGGACTTCTCGTACACGCGTGGCGCAAACTACCCGAAGATATACCCGCTCTACCATTCCGGTGAGTACCAGGGACTTTAGTGCCACTGTGGATAAGCACCGGTGCAGACACGCACGGTCACACGCTTACATGCGCGCTCACACTCGCTCACATAATAGAACGAAGACACGCACACACACGCGTGCGCGCGCGCAAACGCACATACATATATATCGCCGTAGCATACACGCATACAGAGCACGCACAAGCGAAGCACCGACATTTGCGAATGTATGCGTGTCTGAGTTTCATTGTGTCGTATCCTCATCTGTTCGTTCCCCGTTTATATCAGTTCACGACGGCTTCCGCTGGGTGGACGAAATAGCGGACCCAGGGTTCGCCGCGCACGTCGCCGTCACTCGCGTGTGGGGCCATCTTGCTTTCAACATTCTCGACTCGAGGGCCCTTCCACACAACGCGAGGACCATGGCGGCGCGCGTGTCCGCACACGTGGACACCCTCGCAACCGCACTCGGCGACGACTACGCCGACATGGCGGACACGCTGGCGGCGGCTGCGAACAGCCTCGTGGCAGCGGCGGCGGCCTTCCACGCGCGATTCGAGGCAGTCGCGAAGAGCGAAGACGCGCCCCTGTTGGAGATGCGGGCGATGAACGACAGGCTCGCGTGGGTGGAGCGTGCGTTCCTCGCACGTGAGGGACTGCCGGGCCAGCCGTGGTTCCGACATCTCATCGATGCCCCGTCCGTGAGTAACAGTTACATGAGTAGGGGCTTTCCAGGCGTAATGGACGCTCTCGCGCAAAAAGACGGCGTCGCTGTCCGACGTGCTCTCGCGCGTGTTACTGCGGCCGTTGACGAGGCGGCGCGCTCGTTGGCGGTGTAGGCGATTTAAATCAAGTCAATTTTCACATTTGCCCCTGGGCGAGCGGTCATAGCGATATGCTTCATGTGATTTTTAACGTGTGTGCGTGGGGTGAGTGGTCGCAGTTGCCGCCGATCCTCCGCTGTCGCCGGTTGTGGTTGTGCATGGCTCTTACAATGGCAAAGTGGAAATGCGGCCATACAAACAGCCAATAGCCCTGTATAAAAATATTGCGCAGCGCATGGCCGCACTACACGCCCTCCATGCTGTCGGACGACAGTTCGGCGTCGCCATCCGCAAAGTCGTCGTCGCTTCCCACGGGCGCAACGGCGTCGTCCCTGTCTTCCATCTCCCACGCAAGCAGCTGACTGCAACTTCGCTCGCTGCCTGCAATGCTGTGCGGGGACAGAACAGACGACTCTCGCGTGAGCGCCTCGATCGCCGCCGATGTCGTCGCAGGACGCGCGCGCTGCGAAGACATCACCGCCGCGCTGCTTGGGGAATTGGCGCGACGCGGAGTGCGCGGTGGCCCGCCGTTCCCTTCCACGCCAAGTGCAGAGTGGCCGCGTCGCGGGAGAACGGCGGACTGTGCGCGCGCAGACATACTTGCGTGCCCCACATCGGCCGTTGCTGCGACACCACCCTGCACCGTCGATTGCACTCCGGGAACGCGGCGCGAAGACGACTGCACCTGCGCGCCCGTGTGAGGGCGGGACGGCGCGTTGGCAGTACCCGACAGCGGAATTTGCACGGCAGAGGACTGGAGTGAGGGCGACTCGGCAGCCATTCTCGTCTCCGCTGCATACGACGGGGTGTCCGACGCATCCGGCGCCATTCCGAACTTCGCAAGACTCGAGCGAATGCCCTGTCTGGACGCCGTGGTCGACACGGCCCGCGGCGACGCCCCCACGCTCTGCTGCTGCTGCGCGAGAGACTGTACTTGCGCGTGCTGCGGTGTGTGCGTCGAGGGAGTCTCTTCCGCAACGCGCACGAGCTGGGGAGGTGCCGTTGGCGGCGGCGCTGGCCTTGCGCCCGACTCCAAAGGCCTCGTTGACGGTTCTGCCGTGCGTGGCGGCGCTCGTCGTTGCTGTTGGGGCAGGTGACGTCCCGTGTCTGTCGACGGAGTGTCTGCCTGGCTCGTCTGCGCCTCCTCGACAATCGCTGCGGGCGCATGGACTGCCGTGGACGGGCGCGTGTGGTGCTGCTCCCTCTCGCTTGTCCCCGTGCGCGGCGGGTGTTCGATGACGAGACGCTGCACGTCGCCTGTGCCGGGCGGTCCCACAACGGAATGCATGAGGGAACGCGTGTGCGCCGTCTGCGGCCGAGCGGCGAGGACCATGGACGCCGCCACGGAGAGAGGGAGTTCTCCACCGCGACTGACGAGGAGGCCTTCGAGGCGCTCGTTGTGCCGCTGCAATTTGCGGATTTCCTTGAGCTTGTCGGCGAAGATTTCGTCGTCACGCATGAGGTCGCTGCGAATCTGAGGGAGTGTGAAAACGAGGGATGAGGGGCTTAGAGTGTAACAATCTCGTGCCTCACTCAGATTGACACGCCACACGCAGGTACACACGCATAGGGGCACATTACATCACAAAAACACAAGCGCACACCACCCACGCAAAACGGATTGTTATCCTCACCTCCGCAACCTCTCGGCGCGACACGGCGAGTGCATTCTGCGTCTGCAGCAACTCTTCTCTCAGCTGCGCCACCACGCGCTCGTGCTCCACGCCCCCCACGTTCTCCGCCTGTGTCGGTATGGCAGTAACAGGCCGGCCAAACGACCGTCCGCCGCCCACAATCGCAGCTGTCGACGCATCATCCGGCGACGACAGCAGTTCCGAGATCTCGGCAAGAAGACGGCCCAATCCCTCCGGGTCAGCGTTCTCCTCCCCGCCGGACGCCGCGCGCTTTCCACCGGCGCGCATCAACGTCACAAGGTGTCGCTGGCAGCGCTTCACGAGTGCGCGCGTCGCCTCGGAGCGCTTCGCCACGCGCTCGAACTTCTGGTCGGCGATTACGAGTGCTGCGCGGAGCCGAGACGCTTCCAACTCGGCGCGTTCCGCTCTCTCCTGCAACGCAGCCGCCTTTTCGTTTGCCTGCGCCAGGTCACGTGCCACGTTCGCACCCCGGATGGTGCGCGCTTTGAGTTCGCCAACGACGCCGTCGATTGCATGGGCATTCGTTTCAAAGACGGTCGAGACAGTGAGGCCGGCCGAGGACAGCTTCCGCGCGACCTCTTCCCTCACGGAGCGCTCGTGCCTTTCGAGTGCCTCACGCTGACGTCCCTCGTGTTCCGCACGAAGGGATTCGTGCTGTCGCTGCTGTTCGCGCAATTGCGTGCGAAGGACGTCGATTTCGTGCCTCATCTCGGCGAGAAGGGCCTCCTCGGGGCTCGTGTTGACGATGGGGCGGTTCTTGATGTTGCGCGCGCGGTTTGCGTACTTGAGGGACGACAGCGACTCCTGCGACGTGCGAGATGCACGGGTCGATTGCGAGGTCGTTAGAGAATGTCTTCCACAAAAAAAGAAAAAAGAAAAAAATAAATAGCGCACGCGCACGCGCACACGCTACCACACAGAGGCACCGCGCGCCCCGCATATGGTGTACTACACTCACACACACACACTCACTCACGCACACGCACAAACACATACACACACACACACACAGAGCAAAACGCGCGCCATTCACCTCCATGTCGACGTCCGCTGGGCTGAGGCAGGCGATCATCGCCGTGCGACTGTTACCACCGAGGCTGTCCTTCAAAATGCGCGTGAGCTTGCTGTCGCGGTAGGGCACGTGACCGGCGCTGAGGGCGCGGCGTGCGGGGGCGTCGGCGAGCGCGCTGATCACCTGCGTGCGTGCACGTCATCGACAACGTAAACGATGAGAGGGTAATATGAAGTGCAGATGCAACGAAGAAGAAGTTGGGGTATAGAGCAGAGAACGCTTGAATTGAGCGTGAGCCAATGTGTTTTCTACTGCGCGTGTGCGTGTGCGAGGTGAACTGTCCACAATACTCGGCTTCAACACAGGCGTGTGCGGAACACCCACCTTCCCCAGCACAAGCAGCCCAGAGTTGATAGTGACCGTCTCCTTGAATGCATTTCCCGCGTTTTTCGTCCTGTGTGCGCGCTCCGATCCCGCCAAATCGACGAGATGGAACTTGGACGAGAGGTATTCCTCGCTCTTTCCGGGGGCGTCTCCCTCCCCACCGTCGGTGGGCGCGTGCCTTCGGCGCTGTTCTATGATGATGGTGAATATGGCGTGGCTGCGACTCGACTGCTCGTTCATCGCAGTGGAACCCGTGACGCGCGCGAGGGACCCGCTCTCGAGGTACCGGAAGACTTCTTCGGCGGAATTAACGACCTGTTGCACGCGAGTGGAGTGTAGATATATAAGCGTGAAGTCATAAGTGAAGAGTTGTGAGTGTAGATATATAAGCGTGATGTCATAAGAACGAGCGTGTGGAGAGTTGAGCTTTAAGCGACTCATCGTCCTACGTTGATGGCGAACTGGAACGTACAGATAATGCCAGCATGCGCAAATTTGAAATGAAACGAGACGGCGTGTGTGCGTGTGTAACAATGGCAAACTTAGAAGCTCGCACACACCTCCTCTGCAACGCCCACAAGCACGGTGTCACCCGCGCCGTTCTCGCGAATGCTCATTGCGCGAGACGGCTTTTCGGGCTCAAGCAAGTCGCGAAGCTCCTCCATGTATATCTCGAGGTAAGAGACACGCACAAGGAACTCGCACTCGGCACGGCGGTCCTGCGTGGAAGAGAGGTTGGGGTTCGGGTTAGGATAGAACAAATGACACGCGCCCTCATGAAGACACCACACCTGCCCGCATGCACAACACACAGCAGGCACATACGCACATGTACACACGTACACACGTACACACACACACACACACACAGGCACTCACACACACGAACACACAGACACACACCTCCATCGTATCGAATATTTGCCGCACGGCGCGCGGAATGATCCCAATGGCCTCCTCCTCCAGCCCCTCCAAATTCCCGCTGCCCATCGTGTATGTCTTGCCAGAGCCCGTCTGTCCGTACGCAAACACCGTCGCATTGTAGCCCTCGAAGCACGCGCCCACAAGCGACTCGACGCACGTCTCGTATATCTCGGCCTGACCGAGCGTGAAAAGTTCGCCGTGTCAGTAAGCGCGGGATAGCAATGTAACATTGAACTTGTAGCAAAAGCTGCTTACTACACTCCTCTGCCACGCACCACCCGCCCCTTCATACTCTCCAAAGTGCAAACAATATGCGCGGGTCAAATTGAATCGACCGATTCCCACACAAAGACGACTCTCCAACTCGTGCCGATGCAAGCACACTCGCGCGCGCACCTGTCTTGTCGATGGCCCGAAGGCGTGGTCGAAAGTGAACGACTTGTCCTTTCCGATTAGTACCTGCTTGCGGTCCGAGAAGACGCGCACGGCCTCCACGCGTCGCTGCAGTTTTTCCTTCGTCACGAATGGGCGCACCTATTTGGATCCAAGAGTGAGAGAAATATTGTGAGCGGCGCACATCGATTTGACACCGCGCAAGAAACGAACGACTGAAGAGCAGCATGAGATCACTTCGCAAAAACGCACGCTTGTGTTTTATGCGCGTGTGTGTGTGTGTGCGTGTGTGTGTGTGTGTGTGTGTGCCTGTGTGCGTGTGTGTGTGTGTGTGTGTGTGTGTGTGCGTGTGTGTGTGTGTGTGTGTGTGCGTGTGCGTGCGTGCGTGCGTGTGTGTGTGTGTGTTTGTGTATGTCTGCGTGTGTGTGTGTCGGTGTGTGTGTGTGTGACGTGGCGCTGTGCATCTGTATCGACGTGTACTGATGTATGTGAGAGGAACGCCGCAAGAGCTTCCGTTACGCACCCTCACGGCCACGCGCACATTCACTTCGGCCTTTGCGGCCGGTTTCGACTCCATTCTCAGCGCACTTCGCTCGCTCACACGTCACACGCGCGTCATTCAATAACCGCACTCTCCTCCAACTCCTACAAAGATAAAAAAAAAAAGACGCACGGTGCGTGCACGCGAGACCGACTGCCCCTCACAGCAGTAGCAAGAGGACGAAATTGTATATACTAAAGTCGCAAAACGAAAGAAGTTGGCAAAATCTCTCCATTCAAGAAAATGATCGGTTGGTGGCGCGCAAAACTGGAGGAATGCGACCTGACATCGGCGTGTCCGGACCATGTCACCATGGTTCGTGTGTGTGTGTGTGTGTGTTGGTGTGTGCTCAAATGTGCCGAAAGGAGTGAGACTTTACTGGCGCGTGTGCTTTGTCGCGCGCGGCAATTGCAGGAGGGACGCACTCGGTTGGACTTGTGGCCTTCTGGAGAGTTGCTGTGGGCGTGCCTCGCTCGAAGCCTCTGCTTGTGCTATTGCGCCGTTGCCGTTGGCGCCTCTCTCTCGTTCGAACGGGCGGCAGCAACAAGGGACTTCTTGTCTTGCGACCGTTGTGCCGCGACGGAGACTGCGTGCGCGTCCCGCTCCTTCCGAGACACCGAATTGCTGTCGCGAGAGTGGGACGGCGACGCCTTGTTCGCCCTTCGTTCGTTCGATTCGCTGTCCCGCAACTGGCCTTCGTTGGAGCGTCGCTGTTGTCCGGACCCACTTGCTGGCCCTTTCTCGCGTGTTCCGTCGACTTGGGCGGGCGAATGCGACGAACTGCGCTGGCAATGTTGCGGCGACGCGGCCGTATCAATGCGCGAGTCTTGTTCCGCGCTTCGTGCGTGTGACTCGACCACGTCGACGAACGACTTGTTTGCGGGGAGTTCGAATCGCTCGTTGAATTCGTTGGCGTCTGCGCTTCCGACGTTGCCGTGTGCCATGGCGCGATGGTCGTCAGTCCCTCTCACGCCCACGTTACTGCGCGCGGACGCATGGACGTCCGCCCGCATTTCTGCCACGTCACTTGCCGCGTAACGGTCCCCGCCCCTCTTCTCGTCGTAACTTTGTGTCGAAGGAACCCTCTCCCCAACGCCCCCGGCAGTGACGTCAATAGCGTCCTTCAGAACAAAGGCACTGTCCACGGGCGGAACGGGCGCGTGTGCGGCGGCAGCGAGCGGGCCAGCCTGTTCGCGAAGCAAGTTCTCAACGTGCGGGGCGGGTGTGTGTGCGGCGGCAGCGAGCTGGGCGGCTTGTTCGCGCGGCATGTTGTCAACGCGCGCTTGTCCGGGGACGGCGGACGGGGTAACTGGTTGGCGAGGAACGGCGTCGGGAGGCCGCATGGGAATGTTCATCTTGAGCGCGTCCTCGCGCAGTCTGCCCTCGTGCGTGTGCAGAAATACCGACGGGTGTCCGTACACCGCTCCAAAGTAACGTGCGGCGTCCGTCTCGCACGTCTGCGCCGCGTACATCACGAGCTCCTTTGCCAGTTTCTTCAGCGCGAAGAGGTCGACGACGTCCACCCGCTTGTTCGCGGAAGCGCCGTCCGCTATCTCCGTCGCGGCTCCGTCGAGCACCCGCAGCAGTTCCAGCAGCGTTCGCATGCGCGTCTCGAGGACTGTCGCGCGCACGAACCGCGTTTGGTCCATGTGCTCCATTGGCGCCTGTCGGCTCACGTGGGCCCACGGTGGCATTTCCACCATCTCTAGGTCGGGAACGGCGCCCAGCTTTCGCTCGTGTGCGCGCCACGCGTCGTCCGATCGGCACATGAGACGCGCGACTTCGATGCGCTCCTGCACGTGGGACAACTCACCGGCCGCGCAACGCAGCTCGAGCCACGCACGCGGCGAGTAGCGGTCGATCGCAGAGACGAACTTCAGGCCGGGATGTTCGCGGAGGACGTCCGCACCCAGTGGCATAACGGGAGAGAGGGGTCGCAGGGGCTCGTTCACCCACGCGTACGGAGACTGCACGTTGTGTGGTGCGACTTCGACCCTGCTCAGCGCGCTCGTTGCGGGGGAATGACCAGCGTCAGCACCGATCGCGTGCGGCTTTGCGCCCTTCGGTGGCTGTTGCTGTGGCTTGGCAATCGGCGCGCCCCCCTGTGCGAAGACTGCCCACGGCATACCTCCCTGCGCCGCTCTAACCAGCGCCTCATCTCGCGCCACCGCAATGTCCGTCGCCTCGAAGCTGTTCTTTTCGCCCATCCACAGCGGGTCCGGACCGCGCATCGGCTCGTCGACGGTGTCTTCTGGCGGAGGAAAGCCCTCTGCGATGGCCGCCGCACGGCGCGCGTCTCTCCGCGCCTTCTCGGCCGCAAATCGTGCCAGCATCGGCTCCCAGAACTTCTCCTCCGTCGGCGTGGGGTCGCGCGTGTGTCCGTAGTGATAGTCGCGTCCGTCCGGCGTGCTCGACCACTCGTTGACGTCGGCGAACTTTCTCGCCACTGCGCCGTCGTCGACGCGCACCCACCCTATGCAAAGTCCGTTGGGTCCCTCCACCAGCCCTGCGCGCACGCCCTTGTGCGAGTCCTCGCAGGGTTCCCCCAGGTGTGCCACGCGGCACTTTTCGGGAACGTCGGCGGGAGGGTGCCCGACGATCGGGCGGTGGAGCGGCTCTTTCGACAGGTCCACTTCCGTCGGTGCGCTCGAGTGCCTCGGGTCGCGCGCTTTCTTCCCCCTCCGGATTTCAATGTCGGAGAGTGAGGAGTATCTCGCCATCGCCGCGTGTTCGCTGTCGTCCACACCAAAGAGACGTCGCCGTGCATCGCGCCCCACGGCTTCGGTGATCGCCGCGCCAGTTACCCCATCCTCCTGTGCGCCAGTAACAGGCCCGCTACCCGCCGTCGCAACAATAGGCGGGTCCTTCGAGTGCGAAGGGCCGCTTTCTCCGTGTGGCCGTTGTGCTGGCGACGCGCCGTCGCCTCTGCCGGGGCGCGCATTCTCGTGCGCACTTGCCGCCGTCGACACCGAGACATCCGTTCTACGACGCCCCGGCCCTATGCTCGCGCCTCTGTCTTCTGCCACTGCGGTGACGGATCGATTCATCGACGGCGGCGGCCCGCCGGTAGGAAGCGTGGACGCCGCCGTGTTCTGTGGCGTCTTTCCGACACTCACTTCGACGACGGCTGCGTCACTTGCGGCTGGTGAATGTCTCGGAGGCGCGATGGTGGGACCCGATGGCGAGGTGCGCACGTGCCCTTCGATCGGCGCCGTAAGCGACTCCGCGCGGCCACTGCCGATGTGCCGGTTCGCCGGTGCGTTGAAGGAGGAATGGTCCTTGGCGGCAACTGCGCGTTGAGGCGTGTTCGATGCGACCGCCACTTCGTGCGTGTAGTGCAGGGAAGCGGTCGTGTCGCGTGCAGCTGTCCTGGCGTCCGCTTGCGAAGATATCCGCGCGGCGTTGCTCGACGCCGTAGAGAGAGGGGAGGATCTGGAGGATACGTGCGCGAGTCCATCGACGACGGTCGGTGTTGATGCGCCCGCAGTAGGCGCGGCCGCTTGCATAGTGGGCGCTTTGACGCTCGCCGTCGAGTGCGGAGACGACTTGGGGGTCGTGTGCGTGGGTTCAATGGTGATGTGTTCTGTGGGTGAGCCCGCTGTGCTCGTTTTCATCGCGCCTGTAGCCGAGCCGTTCTTCGCAGCGGTCAGCGACGTCATGGTTGACGTTTCGCTCTTCCCGGCAGTGCCTTCGCGTGCTGTCGTCGTGGAGGGGGACGCGGCGCTCGCGATTTTCGTCGAATCGGATGCGGTCGCCGACGGAGATGTTGCCAGCGAGCCCCTTGACGTTTCGCGAGATGCACTGGCGGCCTTCGTTGGTTCGGGCGTGGAAGAAGTTGCGCGTTTCGCTGGTTCGACGATGCCTGTCTTCTTGACGCCTTCAGTCGGACCCTTCGCCTTGTGTTCAGAGTTCACTTTCTCCGTCGTGTTGTCCGTTGGACCCGTCACCCCGTCCCCATCGCCCGACGGCGCCTGCGCTGCCTGCGCGGCTCGCTTGGCCGCGTGTCGCTTGCGAATTTCAAGCAGTGTGAGCGAGTCCTCGGTCCTGTCCAGAATGCCGCCGTTCAACCGCCGCTGCCGGGTGTCGGCCTCGGGCGGCGGGACTTGATAAGGC
Organism: Pigoraptor vietnamica; assembly: GCA_943704525.1. Taxonomy (NCBI): domain Eukaryota; class Filasterea; order Ministeriida; family Capsasporidae; genus Pigoraptor; species Pigoraptor vietnamica. Next base: position 26,549 of record CALSCQ010000130.1, read on the forward strand.
CCGTCTCCGATGGACGCGTATGTCCACGGCTCTTCCAGGCCGTGGTGCGGCCCTTCCTTGCTGCAGGGTGATGTGAAAGAGAGGCGTGAGCGAGCCGCGTTATGTGCGCGTGTCTCTCTGTCGGTGTGTGTGTGTGTGTGTTTGCGTGGTGTTGGTAATGATGAGAGAGTGCGCTGTCACCCACCTGAGCTGCATGCGCGTGTGTTGCATGTCGTCCAGTTCCATCAGTTGTGCGTTGACTTCGCCGCGCATTCGACGAACGCCCTCCAATAGCTCCCGCTGTGTGCGGCGGTGCGACTGGACGCGCTGGTACGCGAGTTCGAGCTGAATGAGCGCCTCTGGAACGAGGCCCTCTCCGCCCTCTGTCGCAAGCATCTCGGCGAGCGCGTCCACGATTTCCTGTTGGTTCGTCCTTCCATTCTGCTGGAAAAGTAAGCTGTGTTACATGCGCCAGGGAAGTTGTATGTTCAGGACGTGTGTGTGTGCGTGCGTGCGGGCATGTGTGCGTGTGTGTCTGCATGCGTGTCTTGTGTGTGTGTGTGTGTGTGTGTGTGTGTCTGTATGCACGTGTACAGCGCCTGCATTGCGTCCTTGCGCATTCATACCTTTGCGTTCTCGCTCTCCATCAGTTCGATGAGTGCGCTTCTCGCCTTGGGCAGCATCGACGGTGCGTTGGCGTCGCCGAACGCAGCCGGCAGAAGGTCGCTCACCAGTTGCGAGAACTCGGCACAGGCGTATTCGTAGTCGCGAATCGTTGTTGTGCCGCCGTGACGGTCGCCTTCCTCGTCGCCCTCCGCCGGCTCATACAGCGCCGCGCGCGCCTGTTCCATGACACGGACGGCGGCGTCCGCAATCGACAGCGACTTGTCCCTCTCGTCGTGTAGCATGCGCCGCGCCATTTCGCCATTTGCGATCTGGTCTTGGAAGATCTCGGCGACCGTTTGCACCTGTTGTCCCTCCACTTCCATCGCAAGCCCGCAGCTCGTGGTCGCGACATAGTTGGGCTCGAGCGCCTCCAGGTAGTACCGAGGTGGGAGATCCCCGAGATCGTCTTCACTCGCATTGCCGTCGTTGACGGGCTGTTGGCCAGCGCTTCCGACCCCCGCGGCAGCCATTCTATGTTCGTTTGAGATTCAAGGCTGGCCGACGTGTATGTTTGTTTGTGTTCGCAGTTAAACACTTGCACTTTGTGTGGTCACAAACGCGCGCGTTTCTGCGTTGTGTATCTCTGTGTCTGCGTTGTCTCTGAGTATGTGTGTGCTGTGTGCTGTGCGTGCGTCTGCGTGTGTGTGTGTGTGTGTGTGTGTGTGTGTGTGTGTGTGTGTGTGTGTCTATGAGTCTGTGTTGTTGGTTTCGGTGACTGACTGTATGGTCTGTATGGTCTATAAGGGGGTGTATGGGGTGGTGACAGTGAAGTCGTCTGGCCAATCGCGTGCAGAGTTGTGCTTTGATTGAAGTGCCGCCCAATCATCGCCGTCCCTTGGGAACTGTCACGTGATCTGTTACCTCTTTTCGATTGAGGGTGCCGGCAGCCGTTTCATAAGAGCGCACCTTCGCGTGTGTCTGGCTTTCAACCTGGTCCCCTCCGTATATAGTGCACGTGCATGCGGTGCTTCAATGAATGACGAAACGCGCCGTTACATGAGTGTTCTTGTTGCATTGCGTGCGCCGGTTTCGTCATTCATGGAGAACCGCACACGACTGCATGAGGCGATCTGCCATGATCTCCAGGCTGAGCCGCATCGCCTCCGAAAAAGTCCCCTCCGTCGCCCTCTCCACGTGCCGCTCGAGCGCGCCCAGCAGCTCGCCCGTCATGCGCCCGATCTCTGCGCAGTAGTTGCGGTCATCGTCCACGTGCGCCGCGTCGTCTGCGTTTCCTTCCAGACGCTGCACGAGTGCGTATCGCGCAACGTTGTCTCGAGTGAGAAGACATGCCTCGAGTTCGCTGTCGCCCGTGTCGCGCGCCCACAATACAAGTTGTCGCCACTGCGACGCCCACTGCGCCTCCGCACGCCGACGCTCCAGTAGAACGAGCTCGGACTCGACGCCCCGAACGAGGTCGTCCACTTCTTGCCGGAGGCTCTTCATGGCTTTTGCCGCACTCGAATATGCCTTGCGGTCGCTCTTGGCGCGCGCCGCACATTCCTTCAAACCCTTTGCGTTGTCTTGCAGCGTGAGACGTTCGGTGTCGAGCGCGAGCATGCGTGCGCGGATGTAGTCTATCTCCTGCTGGAATTTTGCGGTTACGAACGTGATGCCGGACTCGACGTCCCTTAACTGCGCGAGAAACGCCGGCATCACAACGGGGTCCGGTTCGTCGCTCAGTGTCGAGTAGCCTTCCTCGCTGTCGCCGAGCCCGTCGTGATCGCTTTCACTACGATCGTCTGCGTCCCGCGACTCTGCATCTCGTTCGTCCAGACGAAAGCTGCCTCCGATCGATTCGAGAGTCGACATGCGGCTGCCATCGCCCTTCACACTACGCGGAGGTGTGAGGGGCGCGCGCACCGCATGCGCGGAGAGGTGGCCCGACTTTGGTAGGTTCATATCGGCGCTGTCTTGGGCTGACATTCTCGCCACTGCAAAGTCGCCGGCCGCGCACCGCACGATTTCCGTCGGTCGCGGGATACTGTAGTTCAGCTCGCCGACGTCTGAAAGCGATGTGGCCTGTTGATTTCTTCTCCGAATGCTCAAGTGTTTCACGCGCACACTATAGCAATTGTGTGAAGTTGAGAGCCCTTGTGCAAGGCGACCAATCACACGCGTGCTTTTCCTTTTATTCGCTTTATCCGCCAATCACAACTCGCCCTCGCATTGCTGTTTTGATGACACGAACGAGAGTGTGTGTGTGTGCCGGAGGGGAAGATGTCGCCGCGTCGCCTTCTTTCGCTCTTTCGTTTTTTTTTTTGTTGCAGCACGCACGCAATAATAAGCGACTGACTGAATCGGTGAGAGGGACAGGCATCTTCCCTTGAATTCCCTTCCTACCAAGACTTGTTTCGCGGCCGTTGAGCTGCTGACGACTGAAATGGCCACGGTGGACGGCGACTGGAACGGGCGCCCACACAGCATGCCGCCACCAGTGCGCCTTTCCCCGAACGGCGGAGACATTCTCTGGAACGATGTTGACCAGCACGTGAAGAATTCCATTAGACATAAGCAAGGTCCGTCTGGCTGCTCCGTTGTGTCCCAGCTTCAATCCGCTCACTGATCGGCGATCTCTCTCTCCCCCCTCCACCCCCTCCCCCCGGCTCTTTCTTGGGTAACAACAGGTGCATTGCGAAGTGCGCACGCAGAGCGCGAAAAGGCACTCGCAGAACTGCGCGCACAAAACGATGCGCACGCGCGTGCCGTGGCCGCCGTCGATAAGGACGTTCGGACGTTCCGGTCTGCGATGGAGGCACGCGCGCGCTACGAGAGCGACGCAGTGGACGTGCTCGTTGTTGCACTCGTGCGTCTCATGCGCTTGCATGGCCGATACCATGCGGCGAGAGTGGACTTGCAGAGACTACGCGCGGAGATTGCGGACGATGTAGGTGACATCGCACAATAAAACACTCTAATCTCGGCTGCAAATCTGTTCTCGTTTAAAGAAAAACGCATAGAACGCAAGCTCGCATATTGTCACTGTGCGTTGCCGCATTCGCGTGAGAGAGGTATAACAGTCCCAAAGGTGTGGAGAGGAGCATCAGTTTCCATCAGCCGCCGATCGCCAGTCGACGTCACATCAAACGGCGAAGTCGGAACCAAAGCATCCGAATCAAAAAAGTGAATGACAGCACTGTCGTTTCATCGCCACAGTCGTCCGATGCACAGCGCTCTTCCACGCACGCACACGCACGACACACAACTACCATGGACCGCGTGGGTGGAAAGACGGAGGGAACTGGCGCCGCATCTTCTCTCGCGAAAGGCCAACAAGCGAAGTCACCCGATTTCGATGACGACGCGTCTCCATACCCACCGGACATTCTGCGCGAACGCATGTCCGACGCCCGTTTTCGCGACTTTTACCGCACCGAAGCGCTGCTTCGTCGCGTGCATGAGGCGCGCATGGAGGTCGCGGGGCCCCTTCTCGACGGCATCACCAGCGCGCAATCGGTTCTCCTCGCACGTCGCCGCCAGCTGGACGAACTGGCCGTGCAGCTTGAAACGCGAATGGCACACGCAGAACTCGCGTGGACGGGGGACGCCGCTGCGTACGCAAGGCTGCGGCCGCACCTTGCGCAGATGCTGAGGGAATCGCAACTCGGCACGTCGGCGGTCGCAACCGTAAAACTCAATCTTCCTGCGGGCATCGCTGCAACGCCGGAGAGGCTTGCTGCGCTCGAGAGAGTGACGCGCGGGATGAACGAGGAATGGCTGTCGTCGACGGCGAATTTGCAGTGCGACGTGCTGTCGCGTGCGTTGCGTGAAGAAGCGAAGGACGCCGCGCAGGCATCGACAGCTGTCCACTGATAGTAAGCAACAACTGAGATAAGCTTCTCGTCGAGCCGCTCTAGGGGTCGACGTCGTCTGGCTGTAAATTCGCTTCTCCTTTTCTTCTTTGAGCCCCGTGCAGCTTGTTGTTGCGTGCGTGCAAAGCGCGATGCGTGTGTATATATTTAATACAATATAAAGTGCGCGCAGACAATGCTCCAGTTGTGCCTGTTCCATACGTTTTGGGACGCGCTCCTCCTGCATGTCTTCAGCGCGACTAGCCACGTGCCTGACGCTGGACGCTCCACCACTTGTACTCACTTTTCCTTAATGCATCGAACCACAGGCACCGCAATCAGCCCAGTGAGTACAGCTTCCGCACTGCGCCGCCGTCCCAACAATGACCACAAGAGTCGACGCGCGTAACCCGCATACACTTAGAGGGCAAAGGCGCACTGGGCAACATAGCCGTCACATCAGTGTGAGACGTCCGACCCGTACTGAGGCCGGCGACTGGCATCGTGCTGGTCAGTGCCGATGTAATTGGACTGAGGGATGCCGTGCAGGAACGACAGAATGTGACAGGCGTGTGCCTGCGCGTGTTTGTGCACATGCGCACACAGAGTACAGGCGCAAATAATGGAAAACTAATAGCAAGGATGTGAGGATGTGTGCGATGTCGACTCACTCGATCTGAACTGGCGGGAAAAGTGTTGGCGGGAGATCACCCAAGACGTGAGACAAAAATTGGCGCACTAAAGAAAAAGGTTTCATTATTCTCAGCGCGAACAGACATTAGTCCGATTTGAAAGTCATTGCAAAGTGGATCCCCCACATCCACGCTTCTGCTCTCGTCTCTGCGTCTTTTTTTGCGCGTAGGGCGCATGCAGGCGACAAATGGCGTCGGCCGGTGCATGCAGCGCGGCGGACGAGTTTCGCAGAGTGTTCGTGGACGACGCATCGTTCGATCGCATCGCACATTCGACAGATGTGCCGCACATGGTTGAGGCGCTCCTCGTCTCGCTTAATATGGCGTGCGAACAGACTGCGTGGGGTCGGAGAGCACGGCCGCAAGAAAAACGCTTCGGTAGGCCCTTAGCCTCTCTCTGTTCGTCGATTTCGTCGCGCACACACGAGCGATGATCGAGCGTCCTCTTCTCCTTCCTTCACCCCTGTCCCTTTCTCTATCGCCGGCGACCCACGGGCACATGCCCTTACTGACGGTTGCGCTCCTTCCCATTAATCGACAGAAAGCGACGCGCATCAAGACGGCGGCGACTTACGCCGTCGGTCTTGCGCGCGAGGTCCACCGACGCGGTTGTCGGGGCGAGCTCACGGGCCTTGCCGTGGACCCGAGCGCATGGGAGAGTGCGTGGTCGAATCTCGTGTCGTGCATTGTAGGCACTCCCGTGGACGACGGGTCCATGCGGCGGGCCGAAGCGACGCAGCTACTCGCCTGCTTTTCCCTCTGCCGCTTCAGAGAGCTGTGTCCGCAGCGCGTGTTCGACAGTCTGCTGGCGAACGAGGCGCTTGAGGCGTCGCTGTGCGCGGAGGTGGGCGGCACGGGGGAAACGCAGTCTGCGAAGCTGACGAACCGCGCGTCGATGGCCTCGGTCGCTTTCCTCCACATCTATCGGAAATTCGCCGACATGCCTGCGATGCACATGCGCTGTGCGACAGCCGTCCTCGCCGATTCGGACATCTCGATCGACGAGGCTCTGGACTACCTCCGCGAGATGGCGAAAGTCCGCCATACGAGACATGCTCGACTGTTATGTGCGCGATGGCATAGCGCACCTCATGCGCGAGCGAGACCGACACGGCAGCTACCCGTTCCCGATCGTCATGGAGTGCCTCGAGGTGTCGCTCGCAATGCAGCAGGCGCTGTGGGACTGCAACGAGCGCGATGGCGTTCCCGCGCTTGACGGGACAAATGGAGCGACCGCTGGTAACAGGCGGTCCAACCTGCCGTTTCTCGTGGGTTGCAAGCGGACTGGAAAGGCGAAGGAAGAGCCCATTCTTTGGGACGCCGTGATGTTTGTCCTTTCGCACCCTGTGGAAGACAGCGACAGGCGAGCGCGTCTGTCGAAGGTCGTTTTGCGGGCCATGCTCGAGCAGCACAAGTGGGAACGCGCCGGCGCCCTGCAACTCACCTGCGTGCGCGACGGCTTCCTGGACCCGCGCCTCTCGTGCCTGATGTTTCCAGGGCCCGCGGACGACGCTCTCTTTACGGAGTTGGTTGAGGGCATCCTTGACGACCCGCGCCGCACACCCGAGTTTGACGCCCTCTTTTTCCCGTGCATCGGGGCGAGGATCATGGTTGACCTTTTGCTGTTCCTGCGGCTGCGCGACCGTGCTGACTGCGAAGAGCCCGCTCGAGGGACCCCTGACGTCGCGAACGGCACTGGAGGGCTGATGTGCGGAGGGACGTGCGGTGTGTGTGCTGTTGACAACGCACTGGACGACCGGGATGTCGTTGTCGCGCGCCTTCTCCGAGTTCTCGCGCGGATGTGCGACCACGCGTCGCCGCTCGACATGCCGGATTTGGCGAAAGAGTGGCCGGCGATCGCGTCGATGCTGATGCGGTGCTTAGCACGTGCAGTCGCCAACGGGCGCGATGAGCTTGGGCTGCGGGCCATGCGTGTGGCGGCGTCGTTTGGTAGGGTCTACGGGCGCGACCGCCTTCGACGTTCCTTGCGTCTTGCACGTGTGCCCACGTGCGTTTTACGATTTCCTGCAGGAGTGGGGTTCGCGGAGCGCCTGCGCTGACGATGCGCATTTCTTGCTCGAGTGGGTACCCACCCTCGGCTGGATTGTGGACGACGATGCCTATGCCACTTCTAAACTAGAGACGGGTACATATTTGAAACTTGGCGCCTTGATAACCGGCGTCGTTCGATCTGCCGCAACGATTGATGCGGACAACGATTGGGCTGATGCTCCGGTGAGGGCTCTGTGGGAGTACATGAGCACAGGGTCGATGGCTGCGCTGGTGCCGCTGGACGACGGCGGTTTTACGTACCGCCGCGATGCCGTCCTTGCGTGCGCATTTTGCGCCGGGCGGTATATGCTTCCGCGCTATCGCCTGTGCCGGCTGCTTGAAATGAAGGAGCCATCTATTTTCTCTGCCAACAACATTACGGGAGGGTGAGTGCATTGACCGGCACGTGTTTGCGTGTTGCTTGTTTACGTGCGTGTGGATGCGTCTTCGTCATTTTCGTTCTTGGTCTCTGTGATGATGCATCCTCTGAGGTCTTACCTCTACTCATCGATTCGTATCCCGGTGTTTGCGCTTGCACTATCGTAGGCTGCGGTTGGCGATTCTGGTCTTCGCCGCCGACCCATCATCGTGGATGGCGGTTGGCGATTTCCTTGGCATTGCCGCCGCAAGGTCACTGGTGTCGTTTGCTGAAGTCGTCGTGTCCGTCGCTCGCTGGACTGAGAACCTGAAGTCGCGGCACGAAGCCCTTTTCGCATTGATCGAAGATGCGCTCAAGATGATTGCGCATTTGAAGGTGAGTGTGCGGCGCCGTTTGCCGAACCTGCGTCTTCTTTCGTAAAGCATGTGGTCCGGGCATCGCAGGGCCGAGACGCTGCGGTCGATGCGTGGAAATCGACAGGGCTCGACATCGCCGACTTTGTGCCGAGAGAAATGCAAGACCAGCAAGTGAGGATTCTCTGTTCTCTGCTATGCGTGCGTGCTTGCGGGATCCTCGTTTCTTGGTTGCTTGGACTCATTGCATTCCAATACTACACTCCAGGACAGAACATTCATGTCGGCTCTGACGGCCGCACTCGCACGCCGCCGCCCAAACTACGGCTGTGCGGCGTGCCAGTGCTCGCACACCCCTATTTCGCCGCGCTCGGCGGCCGCGATGACGGGCTCCACACGTGCCCAACTGATACGCGCCGCCGCACATGCGGGCAAGGTGCGTTGTTCGTGAACACAATTTGTCGTTTCGTCGTCTGCAAGGGCAGTTATGTATACGCGCACGATTGCAATTTGTTTTTTGACAGCAATCGTGACCGTGCGCCGTGGTTAAGAAGCTGCGGCCTGTCACGCGTTTCTCTTCGTTGTTACAATAGTTATCGCCGTCAAATCGTGTGTGATTGTCAGCGATTTGCTCGATGCACTCTTTGACGTTCCGCTAACTTGTAGACCCCGTGAATCGAACCACGGCGACGCCAACGGCTGGCGCGGCATCGGCGCATACTGCCAAGAAGAACAAGGCGAAGGAAAATCGGCGTAAGAAGGCGGCTGCGGCGGATGCGAGCGCGGCTCCCAGAGACGACGCGACCGCTGTTACACCCCCTCTGCCTTCCGCGTCGTCGGAGATTTCGCCGTCGACCTCTGAGCCATGCGAGGAAACTACGCCGTGGGAGGAGACCAGCTGCGAGCAGTCGGACGACACTACGCCTTCGAGCTTCGAGCCGTTGGAAGATACGACGCCGTCTGACAGCGAGACACGGGAGGAGAATACGCCGTCGAATTTTGACCACGACACGCCGTCGAACTGCGAGCCGCGGAAGGAGACGACGCCGTCGACTTTCGACCACGACACGCCAGTGCAAGATGGACACGTTGCCGCCGCCCAGGCACCGCCGCAGCGCACGTGCGCAGCATGCGGGGAAGGGGACGTGAGGCTGCAGAAGTGCGGGGGGTGTCGCGCGGTTCGGTACTGTTCGCGTGAGTGCCAGAGGACTGCGTGGCCGCAGCACCGCGTGGCGTGCACGTGGGGTCCAGCGAGATCGCAGTAAACGGCATACAACCAGATGGTCATCCCCTGTCGCAGTATCTTCTGCCGTGTGATGGGACCTTTGAGGCTGCTGGCGACACGAAACCTTGACGGCCAGCTCATCGGATCGATTATCGCGGCATACTGTAGCGAGCTATATACAATGTCACGTGGTTGCCCTCACGTCCGCAGCATTACTCTGGTGCGCCGTTCATTCAGCAGCAATCCGGCAGCATGAGCGTCGGAGAGGTGTCACAATAAAGTGACACGATCGCTTGCCCGGCCAAAGAGGACAACGCCCGCGAACTAACAATCAAAAAACAGCGACGCGCAACACGCGTACGTTAAGCGACACACAACCAAAGACGCAAACGCCGGCGAAACACAACAACAGGAAACGAAACGCGACACAATGCTTGTCACGTAGGCGACGCAATACTCTAGACCCATTTACGCTTGTCGGTTGAAGCGCCCGCGGTGCTGCTGCTGCCATACACTTCGATGGACGAGCGCTCGCCCGCCAAAAGGGGCGTCGTCGAGTCATTGGCGCGCGCCTCGTCGTAGCGAGCGGCGCCGGCTGCACGGAGCGCACATGACAGAAATGATAACGTGAGCGGGAGACTAAATGTACGCGCCAAGCACAATACACACACACACACACACACACACACACACACAATACACCCACACACACCCACACACAATACCCGGACACCAGCACACACACGCACAATGGAAGTGGACGGACGACGGACAATGATAAAGAGAGGAGAGCGAGAGCAAGACAGGCAGTACGAAGGCGTCTATGAGGTGCTTCGATAAGCAGAAATCTGTGAGAAAACGGCAGCGTGCGCCAACCCACCCAAGTGCGCATCGGATTCCGAGAGCGCCTCTGTGCTGCTTGTCGCGCTCTCGTTCTGACGCCTGAGGGGAAAGAGACGCAAACCGCGTTAGGAACACGCCCAATGCGACTACAAGAGGTGTGGAAAGCCGTAAACAACACTTTGTCGCACAACTCAACGCGTAGGCACGCACGCACACACACGCACACACACACACACACACACACACACACACACACACACACACACACACACACATGCAGACACACACACGAAGAAACACACACCTAACCCCCTCGTCTAGCTCCTCCTGACTGCCTTGCGACGCGCGCGGAGCATTCGACGACCCAAAACAGTTGCAACTGCGACACGAGACGAGAAACGCAAACACAACATAAACGCTCGCATTCACGCACAGAGGCAATTATACACACGTACACATTCACAACGCGCATACACACAAACACGACACAACGCCAGCACGGCACATATCATCTCACCTCTGCAGCAGCGGCTCCATAAGACCGGCGCGTCCCTCATCGTCCCTCTGCTTGAGCTTGCTGAGGCGCGCGGCGTCGTGCGGGCTCGGAAAGTACATGAGCCGCACAAACTTTGACGCATAGAAGGGGAGTATGCACGCGGCCACCGTGAGGACGAGCGTGAGCCAGAACGACGGGTCCGAGAGGATCTGCAGCATCACGCCGTGCATGACGAACTTGGGGACGGCGCTCGCGGCGAGGAAGACGACAAAGAAGAGGGGCGCCTGGCACCATATCACGAGGTGGTTCAGCCACGTGAACGAGTTGGTCTCGAGCGCCAAGTTGAGTGTCTGGACGACCACAGCCGCGGCGAACGCAGAGACAGACACGCACTCCTGCGCACCAGAGGGAGTCCTTCAGCAGAGGTCTCGCAATCACAGACAATGCGGCATAACTACTGAACGGTTCTTTTGAAGACAAAGTGCGAGCCTTGGCACAAATTCAAACAATCGCCAATTGCTGCACTTCCACTGTTCCGTGCACACATTACAATTAAAATGCGGCGTCGCAAAATTGCGCATGCCCACCTGGTCGTACGTCGTTCCGTTCCGGCGAGTCATCCCGGTGCGGCCGTACGCGCAGATGAAGAACCAGAGCGTGACGATGGCCTGGTAGAGTGCGCGAAATAGCCATATCGCAAACACACGCACGTTGAACGTCGACGACGTCTGCGTCTCACGCAGCAGCTCTGGGTTGGCGATGACAAGCGGCTCTTCCACGTCCTGTCGAGAGCAGCGGCAAAACGGTGAGCGCAAGCACACGCACACGCGCACACACACGCACAAACGCGCACGTGCGCGTCGCGCGGAGGCGTAGAGCGGTGCCTCGCCTGCAAGGGGAGGGAATGAGACAACATATTCCCACCTTGTCCAGACAGTACAGCACAATCGGAAGGCCTGTGAAGAGAATGTTGTACGTCGAAAGGGCGGTCGAGTTGAAGAAGCTCGCGCCCGAAAACCCGCTCAGAAACGCAAAGCTGCGGTTGGCGAGGGACAGTGTCAGTGTCGCACATTAAAGCGCAAGAACACATGTACACACGCGCATACGCGCACATACACGCACATACGCACGCACGCACGCACACAGGCACACATTCACACGCACTCACACACACACACAAATACAACATATAATAAGCAGTTGGGCCACCCACAGTATCTGGATGAACACGATGTAGAGCGACTTGTGGAAGCTGTACAGTGCGATGAAGGACGTGCGCTTGAACGAGTAACGGCCGTGAATGAGGATGAGGCGCTCGAGAAACCGAAACTCTGCGCAAAGGCAAGAAAATCGTTAGTGGCGCACTTGTGTACAAACAGCCACACACCACCACCACCACCAACAACAACAACGTGCACAACATGCGGATACGGCCAAGCTACTGCCCCAAAAATAATACAAAAAGGCCCGTTTTTTGGCACTCACTCGCAATGCTGTAGTCCGCGGCACGTGCGGCCTGGAGGCCCTCCTTCCCGACAATGCCCACGCCGACGTGCGCCTTTTGAATCATCGCAACGTCATTGCCGCCGTCGCCAATCGCAAGCGTCACGGCATTCGTGGTACGCGCAAGCTCAACCACCTGGAGACAAGGAGAGAAAAGAGGCGTGCGGTTCAGTTTTCGGGTTGAAACGTGGTCGAGACACACGGCAATGCACTCTGAAACGAACTGATATTCGACGTAGCTTGCGCGGACTGACAGAGAGTGCCCGACAAGGGCGCACTCAGTAACACCCACCAGCCCCTTCTGCGCGGGCGTAACGCGGCAGCAGATGACCGTTTGCGCGATGAGTCCCAGCGACAGAAACTCGGTCCTCAACGCAACGTTCCCGAGAATGTGCGAGAGTGTGGAGCCCTCCACTATCAGCGAGTACCGCGACACGGGCGGGAGGCGACGCGCGGCGGCTGCGGCCTGCTCGAGGGACGTCCCCACCGCAGTCTCATTCGCGCCCGCGATGGTCTGTCGAGCACGTCACGTGACATGGGAAGGTGAGTTTTGGGACGAGGGGATACCACAGATGGTGTAACTGAAGGCAAGGACGCAATGGAGAGTGCAGAACGCGCTTGGCAGCGAAGGCTTCATCTTGGCAAATCGCAACACAAACTATCAAACAATACATGCAAGCAACAGAGTGAAAACAAAGTGAGTGCGCACCAAAAGGTGGCCCTCGGGGGCGGGCGACATGAGGTTGCACGACGTGGCAATCTGGATGGCCGTGCTGTACTTGTCGCCCGTGAGCATCCAGAAGCGTATGTTGGCGGCGCGCAGGTGGGAAATCGTCTGAGGGACGCCGTCCTGCAGCCGGTCCTCGATGGCCGTCGCGCCGAGAAGGAGAAGGTTGCTCTCAAGCATCTCGTAAACAGCCGCCTGCGATTGCGCGCAAGTGTGATAGGGCACAAGTGAGCTACGCGCATGATACATCGCCTTACTCGTTGAAGCGCCCAAGAGTGTGTGCGCTTGAGTGCGTGAGATGTGGCGCAAGTGAGCTGCGCGAATGATACATCCATGCACTCTCCGAAAACGACCGAGAGTGAATGCGCTCGCGACGCGCAAACACAAAGCAGTATAATAAAGTGTGTGAGGAGATGCAAACCACAGGCATTGTGAGTACGTGCACGTGACTGCATGGCTCACACGCACCAGGGCCCCCTCCCGGTCGCTGAGCGCGCGGTTGGCCTGCTGAAACTGGGACAGCCACGCGTTGTACTCGTCCTCAGAGACCGTGCGGTGGGCGAGGCACAGCGTGCGAAGGCCCTGCGCGGCGAAGGCGTCCACATGACCGCGGGTGGTCGCCGCCAGGGCAGCCTCCGACTGCGAGGACGGAAAGAAGGGCATTAAGGTTCGTGAGTCGATATATGTGCACCCGTCACATAGGGCATTACGATACAAAAGATGAATCACTGCACTCGGCACGTTCTTCACGGCATGGATTGACATCAGCGACAATAGTGTTACTATGGCCACTCTCAATCGGTACTAAGGCCACTCCTACTTCCACCACCCCAAGAGAGCAAGAAAGGCGCGCACGCAACGCACCTGTGCCAGCCGCGCGCAGATGACGTCGTCGGCTCCCTTGACGAATATGCGGATACGGCCGCCCGCGAGGCGAGGGCCGGGGAGTTCGCGGAGAACGACTGACATGCGACGGCGGTCCGAAGAAAAGCTGAGAACGTTCAGGATTTCGTAGCGCTCGGGGAGCCCCTGAGATTCAAGGGCAAGGTAGGTCGTCAGAAGTGTGCAGACTATAAATTGTATGAAGGAACACACACGCACGCACGCACACACACACACACACACACACACACGCACGCACGCACACACACACACACACATACACACACACACACACACACACACACACACACACACACACACACACACACACACACACACACACACACACACACACACACACACACACACACACACACGCACGCACACCACCATAAAGTGACATTAGCAAATTGCACATGTCACAGCACCCACCGACGACCCCACGCGCACTTCGACCGACACAGAGTCGCGCTCGACGAAGCGCACGTTGAGCGTTGCGGCAGCGCGAACGAGCGCCTCTTCGTCCGGGGACGCAGCGCGGTAGCTGCGAAGCACGAAGCGGGCGAAGGTATGTGAGGAAGCTGGTTCAGAATATGACACACACACACACACAAAAAAAAAGACAGAGTTGGGTGCCTCTGCGAAATCTCTAGTACGATGCAATTCGTACGACTGGCTCTTCTTCTCGTCATTCGTCAAGACACAGCAGCTTGACAAGCAATACCCACACGATGCCCTTGAGAGGGTCGGTGCTCCCCTCTCCCATGATGCCAGACAGCGTCGACGCGCGGTCGCCGGGGTTCACCGGGACGACCGTCTGACACAGCGCCATCACGCGCACAAAATCAAGCGCAGTGTCGGGCGAAATGGCGGGCGCCGCGTGCGACGAAGAGGCGTTTGAAGGCGCGCGAGTGATCGAGTCGCGCTCGGAGGGAGTGCCCTCCGCAAATGCCGTGGTGAGAACTGAGAGGAGGGAGGGATCGTGCGACGCAGAGCCAGCACCAAGCGCATCGCCAAAGGTGGCGCCTGAAAGAGTTGATATACGTGTGAGTATGACGAAGGAATCAGCGCACTTGTGTAAAAGGGGGTGGATGCACGTGAACAGGAGTACGAAGGAGTGCCAGGGCACTTGTGTAATTGATCGCGAGGACACGTACGCACGCGAGACAAGGGAGTTGCATTCGTCGTACCTCCGATCGAACACTTTTGGAAGTTCATGACATTCTCCGTGAGCGTGCCCGTCTTGTCCGTGAAAATGTACGTCACCTGCGCGTTACACCCACCGTTGAGCCAATTGCAACAAGGTGACACACACAGACAGGCGCACATCGACCACTGAAAAAGGTCGCGTAATGTCCGACACTCATTCACTCATCTCGACCACGTCACTCCTCTCAGCATGGGCGTCACAGACATCGTCACGACATCACTGACCTGCCCCAGGTCCTCGCTGAGTGCGGTGCTCGTGGCGTTGGCGGGGACGTCGGCCTTCTTGTCGTACATCTGGAGGTCCCAGTCGATGAACATCGCATAGACGTACTTGCATATGTCCATCGTAACCTGTTGCGGAAAATGGGTCAGCAGGCCGCAAAGGAAGGAGTACGAGCAGCATTGGCTATGCACTTCACCGCCGTGTTTTCCTTTCGTGCAATGCGACAAAAGTACGCTTAATAATGTGTGTGTGTGTGTGTGTGTGCGTGCGTGCGTTTCTTAGGTGTGTGCTTGTTGTGTTCAGTCCATACGAATGCGGGTTGGCTGATCGGTTTGTGCGGCAAGGTGTGGAGTGAGAGCGCGTACACGTAAACCGCGTGTGTGTGCGGACGAAGCATCACGTGCCTTGAGGCTGATGGGGATCATGAGGGAGAGGAGGAGAAGGAAGCGTAGGGGGATGACGAGCGCATCGATCCACCGCGATCTCTCGTATCCAATGTACCACTGCATTGTTAAGCGTGTGCGTAAGAGCCGGTCCGCGAGAACTCAAGTGCCACACAAATGAATCCGCAAAAAATGGGCGCCTGCTTCACGTTGAATTGGCCCAATGCGACGAGTGACACAAAGTAGCAACACAGATGGCAATGCAAGTGTCCATACAGTGCCGCTGCCTACAAACACACGGCCAAGCAATTGCGCCTGACGAAGAGGACAGTTGGTCACACTCATATAACGAAGCAAACACCCCATCATCTGCCTACTCCACAACTACGCAGAAATCCCTAGTGAGAAGCGGACAGCTGGCTACGCGGCCACAACCGAGCAGAGACCTTGGGTAAGACGGGGACAGCTACACTTGCGCAACCGAGGGGGGAGAGAGAGAGAGAGAGAGAGAGAGAGAGAGAGAGAGAGAGAGAGAGAGAGAGAGAGAGAGAGAGAGAGAGAGAGAGAGAGAGAGAGAGAGAGAGAGAGAGAGAGAGA
>CALSCQ010000133.1:0-56870 GCA_943704525.1 Pigoraptor vietnamica
GGGGGGGAGGTCGGGGGTTGAGAGCAATGCAAGGCGACCAAGTCAGACACGCAACCGGAAAGAGTACATGAAAACACCCAGAGATAAAAACACACACATGTACAGAGACACATGCACGCACACGTACACAGCCCACCACCACCCACCACAACTGGTTATCCGGCGAGAGCGATGACGTGAATCCGCCGTAGAGGTACATGACAGAGCCAACGGTCGCCGTCGCGTGCTGCATGCGCGCAACTGGCCAGGGGCCGGCGACGGGGATCTTCGCAAAGGTCGCCGTGTAGTTGGACGGCTCTGCGGGGGGAGAAAGTCACGTGAGATGTATGCCCTCCTATTCGAATGGACACAGGTTTGGCATGTGTGTGCGCGCTTGCAGTTGTGCGTGGCACATGCGTGCGCTCTGTGTGTGTGAGAGTCCGCGAATGTACATGTGTGCGTGTGTGTGTGTCCGCGAATGTACATGTGTGCGTGTGTGTGTGTGAGTAATATATGCACATGTGTGCGTGGGTGGGAGTAATATATGTGCATGTGTGTGTGTGTGTAATATATGTGCATGTGTGCGTGTGTGTGTGTAATATATGCACATGTGCGCGTGTGTGGGAGAAATATATGTGCATGTGTGCGTGGGTGGGAGTAATTTATGTGCATGTGTGTGTGTGTGTGTGACTTTAAATGTGCATGTGTGCGTGTGTGTGTAATATATGCACATATGCGCGTGTGTGGGAGTAATATATGTGCATGTGTGCGTGTGTGTGAGAATAATATATGTGCATGTGTGCGTGTGTGTGTGACTTTAAATGTGCATGCGTGCGTGTGTGTGTGAGTAAATATATGTGCATGTGTGTCGCCCGCGTGCACCCACCAAATCTGATTTCGTAGAGGTCGTTTTTGAATGCGAACGTGGAATCCGAGCCACCAAAGAGGAACATGCGGCCGTTGTAGTACGACAGCGAATGGTACGCAAGCCCGGGCGGTCCGTTCTGGACCGCGACGTCACGCCACTCGAGCCAGTCTGCGAAGGGAAACAAGAGTCAAACCACACTCGTTGAAAAATGTGTATGCACGTGCACGCACATACATTGCGCGCCAATTATCACGTTACACAACGCACACGAGCATGCACACAGGCACACACACACACACACACACACGCACGCGCACGCGCACACGTACACGCACACGCACACGCACATGCACACGCACACGCACACGCACACGCACACACAAGCGCAAGCGCAAGCGCACCCAACGCAGACACAATTGCACGCACCGTAATCGAACAGGACCAATCGGCTGCTGTAACCGGCGGCGCCCGCATCACCCCCGTACGCAAAATAGTAGTTGTCGGCCGCCGAAAAGACCGACGCATGTCCGGACACTCCGACGGGCATCGGCCCAAACGGGTGCAGCAGCGTCCACGTCTTGTTCGCTGTTGTGGCGGGAAGGACATAGAGGGTCAGCCACTCACTGCTGTCCAGTGTGGCAAACCTTGTAACAGGCGAAATGCCACTCACCGACGATGGTGGGATTTGTCACGTAGCCGCCGTCGCCGACGCCCGTGGTGATGGCGCGCGAGCGAATGCGCTCGGAGACGACGTCGACGTACTGTTGGCGCGAGTACTGCTTGACGACGCCGCACTCGGAGGCATCGCCCCCCGTGAGCATGTCCACGCCGCCGCCGACAAGCGACACGGCCCCGCCGCGCTGCATCACGGGCACCTCGACCTGGGGAAGGAGAGAGTGAGGGACGAAGGAGAGGGGTTGGGCGTGGTAAGGGACGAAGGAGAGGGGTTGGGCGTGGTAAGGGACGAAGGAGAGGGGTTGGGCGTGGTAAGGGATGAAGGAGAGGGGTTGGGCGTGGGAAGGGACGAAGGAGAGGGGTTGGGCGTGGTGAGGGACGAAGGAGAGACGGGTTGGGCAGTGAGGAGGCTTCTGAATATGGCGTGAATATGGGACCCGAGAACAACCATTGCGAGTCCGCTTAGGGAAGACATGGCCACTGAGAACAAACGCGGCCACGCAGCGCGAGCGCCCACCCGCAGCAGGCTGCAGCCGAGCGTGCTCGAGCACGGCGCGAGGGCAATCCCTCCGATGCCCATGTCGAGCAGCTTGTTGCCACCGACAAAGTGGCCCGTCAGCCGCTCCTTCACCGAGATGTACGCGGCCGTGTCGGTGCGCTTCTCCGCCGAAGTGACGATGCGGGAGGCCTCCTGCGGCGTTCTCGACGCAAACGTCGACTTGCTCTCGTCCGTGTCGACGCCAATCACAAAGGACCCGCGCTGCGCCGCGTTCAGAATGCCCGCGGAGCCCATCGAACCGCCCGCCCCAAAGATGACGTCAGCACCCGCGTTCACCATCACTGCGGCGAGGGTCGAGGGTCAGCACCATGCGATAACAGCGTGAAATAGGGAGAGCGCTTCGATAATCGGGGTGACGGTATACGGCTAACTAGATGTGGGCAGGCGCACGTGAAAAGGGTAAGACAAGCGATAAGAGCGTGGAATAAGGCGCGTTTCCGATAATCGGGGTGACGATGCGCGCTAACTAGATGTGGGCAGCCGCACGTGAGGGGGCTGACGTAAGGAGGGACCGGCAAGTTGAGGTTAGGTGATGGTGGAGGTGGGCCAGCACAAGCACACACCGTCAGACGCGTTGACGCCCATTGCGGCATCGACGAACGACGGGACGAACGCGCGGAAGACGGAGCACTTTGGGCACGAGTGGTCGACGCCGCGGAGAAAGCCGTTGGAAAAGCGCAGCAGCGACGCAAAGGGAAACGCCGTGATTACGCCCACGCGGCGCGTGGTGGTCACGAGACCCGCCACGAGGCCCGCCATGTAGCCGCCCTCGTCCTGGGTGTGTGGGACAGAGTGAGAAGAGTGCCGTGTGAGTGCGTACGCACGTGCGTGTTGTACGTGGGGTAGTGCGTGTGTAAGCCTACTATTCTTGAATGGACAGTGACTGAACAGCGGCGCTGACAGCAGGCGCGAGTGAGAGCAGACGCGCAGCCCTTTGCCCACACCTCAGCGAAAATGATGCCCTGGACGTTGTTCTTCACGAGGGGGTCGTCCGTGCCCGCAATGGCCACGTCAATGATCGCAAATGACGCGTTTTGGTACGCCACGGCAAGCGTCTTCATCGGCGTCTCAAAGAGAAAGCCCATCCCAATCACCAGTTCGTAGCGAGGGTCTGCGGGCCGCGACAGTGAGGGCACGCACACGCACACGCACACGCACACTCAAGTCACTCACACGCCTTCTTGCACACTCGATTGCTCACACGCACAATTCTGCCGCCACCTTGACCCTCCTCGCACACACAAACACACACGCGCGTAGGCACTCCTTATGCTCGCTCGCCACGCACGTAACACGCGTTGTCCAACACACATAACACCACAGAGGATGATCTTGGGCGCCCACCTATGGCATACGGCTGGACGTTCCCGACCGTTGGGTTCACAATAATGACGAACTCGCACGTGGTCGCGGCTGCCGTTGCATTGTACAGCTCCGCGATCGCGCGCACGCAGCCGTCGTAGCCGAGCGTGTTGAACTCGGAGTTGCTATCTGCAGCACAGCACGAGAGTCCGCGTGAGCACCGAAGCATGAGTGCGCACAATTGTCGACGAAATCGCGACAAGGCGAACTCTGACGAACGGCTGCTAATGCAGCACATTCGCACATGTCAGAGCAGCTCCCACTCACTTGCCAATATGGCCACTTTCGCGTCTCCGAATGGCAGCGTCGCGCACACCGCGCACACGACCAGCGCAAAGTACAGGCGCCAGTTGCGCCGAAGCGCCATCCTCGCACAGAATAGGTGACAGTCGGATGCACCTTTGAGGAAGCGGCGAAACACGGCGAGTGCGATGTCGTCGTCACAACACCAAGGCAATGCACGCAGAGGGCACAAGGAAGCGCACAATCCGCACTCCCAAGAGGCGCATGCGCACACCGTTTAAGCACTCGCTTACACACGGCTTTAAACACAAACGACTCGCTTCGTGCTCACTTTGCCGCTGATCGCTTGAGGTGGCAAACAGCCCGCACGATGTGCCCGTGTCGAGGGGCTTTGACATCCGTCGCGCAATACATTCTCTATAATGTCACTTTCCGAGTCGCCGGGCTCCTCATGAGCTTTGTACCCGTGTGCCATTAATTTGGAAACGCCCTCTAAAATTTCCCGAGAAACGCCATCAATTCAAGTTGCGGGCACCTTAGTGCGACTCGTCCGTACCAACCAACAATTGGCAATATTATAACGAGATCTCGCTTCATATTAGAAGTAAAATTTTCATACTAATAAACAAGCGAGTATTCGGAAATTCCGGTCTGTCCGACTACCCCTTTTGGCAGGTCTGGCTTTGGTTGCTACGGTTCAAACTCCACTCGGTGTGCGAAAGGCGTCACACACCTTCCACTTGCTACAGGCACACGCACGCACGCACGCACGCACACACACACACGCACACACATATGCGCACGCAAACACACTAGGATATACTTACATACTAGCGCCTACTCACTTCAAGAATAACGCGCCTCCATAGCAGTTCGATCACTCCCCCGATCTGCTGACCGCTCGCAGTTCCACCGTGTCCTGCGCGGCAGTGGCCACTGTCGGCCCTTCTGCCCTTGCACGGCCTCGAGATGAGCGCCGTCTTCACAAGTCTCTGACGGTGTGGAACACGGCGTGGCACAATGGGCGCGCAGGGCATTGCTGTCGCGTGTGCGCTGCTGTTGGCGCTCGCCATCGCCGCGACCGGCGCCTCCGCAGCCGTCGTACTCTCCGTGCAGCATGGCCTTGTGAGATCGACAAGTGGTGCGGTGGCTTTCTCTCCATCCACCGTCGGTCCCTCGTCCTTCACCCAGTTTTCGCAGTTTGCTGCGTCGCGGCCGGGCGCGACGACGTCGGCGAGCCTGCTGTCGTCACCCGCCGCCAGCGACGCTTCCAATGCGGATGGCGACGACATTCTCACATATGTCGTTGTCGTGATTAACACTGGCAACGCGGCCTTTCCCGTGACGAACGTGTCCGTCTCGGCGCCGTTAGGCATCGTCGCCACCGCCTCGAATGTGACGGTGCTCACTGGGACGGGCGCGACTGCGTCGTTCTCTGCGCTCTCCGGCGGCCTCTTCTCGCGCGGCATCTCCGTAACAACGGCGCTGAATGCGTCGGCGTCAGACGGCAGCAATGTCCTGCTTGTGCTCTACGACGTCGTCGTGGACTCGTCCTCTCTTCTTCCAAACGGCCCTCAGAGCAGCACTGCGACGGTGCTCGCGGGGTCGGCAAATGTATCCGCGTCGTGCCGGCTGACGTACGCAGCGCCTGCGCTGGTCGTTCTCTCTCCGTCTCCTGCGACCGTTTCGGTGGGCGGGTCCTTCGTGGTGTCTGCGCGTGTGACGTTCCCACAGGGGCTCACCGCCAACGCCGCCGCCGTGATCCGTGTGGCCGGGCTTTCGGGAAATGCTGCGGTCGCTTCGCTGTGGGGACGCGCCACCCCGGATGCCGGCGTCACGCTGGGAAGCTCGGCCGTGGTTTCTGCGGCGACGGACGTGGCGACGGGCAACGTCGACGTGACGATCGCAATCGGCGATCTCACCACCCCTGCGACCACCGGCGCGTCGCGTCTCTCCATGCTGCTCGAGGCGAACTTCACCGTCCTCGACATTCCCGCGGTCGCTGCGGGGGGGCACCTGTTGCCCTCGGTGACCTTCTCCTACAGCCCGTCTCAAGTGACGGTGCAGCACGCAAGCGCCAGCGTTGCCATTGTGGAGCCCCGCGTCTCGCTGACGTCATTTCAGGCAACCCCTGCTTCGTCGCCCGTCGATGCGGGCGTGGGTGTCACATGCACGTTCGTCCTCACCGGGACGACCTGTGCGACGTGCGGAAGGGCGCATGCGATTGCGCTCGAAATCTTCACGCTGGCGACCCCCACGCGCGTCGCGGCGCAGTCTGCCGCCGTCTCGCCCAACGTGGCGGGAGGTCCGTCTGCGTCCGTGCAGTCGACGCAGGTGCTCGTGACGCACCTCGACGCGGGTGGCGTGCTCACCGTCACTGTCAACGCCGTCGTCACGTCGGCGGCGCGCGCGGGCGAGCAGTTCACCGTGGTTGGGCGCTTCGCCGGGTTCAAGAGCGAGAGCACTGCGGGCGCACGTGCGTACGGCGCCTCGCAGAACGTGACCAGCGCCCCGATCACGGTTAGAAGCGTGACAATGCAGCCCGCGTTCTCGACGTCGATTCCGCAGACGGCGGGCGCGGCCCTTGCCGTGGGAGAGTCGGTGGACGTGACTGCGAGCGTGACGCTGCCGCACGGGACCTCCGCGCCGGTCGTTGGCTTTCGCTTTCAGCTGAACGACAATGTGACGGCGGCCTTTGTCCCGTTGTCCATTACAGTGACCCCGGGGCAGTCGCTGACGGGCGCTGCGCTCGCGGGCACGTCGCAGCTCGCCTCCCCTCCCGCGGGCGTGAACACGACGGTCGCCGGTGTTGTGGTGGCGACGCTTGGAACGGTCACGAACGCGTTTGACGGGGCGCGCGATGCAAAGGACGTCCTCACCGTCGTCCTCACGGTCGCGCTGAGGGACATTCCCGCGCTGGCCGCCAACATCAACGGCACCGTGTTCGTCTCCTTCGCGTCCGATTCCACGTCGCTCTCGGCGACGGCGCTCGCGTGGACGGTCGTGGAGCCTTCCCTCACGCTAACATTCTCGAGCAGCGCGCCGCCGCAAGCGGACGCGTACGACATTGTGAGCCACGCGTTCACGGTGCGCCATGCCTCGCAGTCCACGTCGACGGCTTTTCAGGTGTCCCTCAGCGAGGTCCTCCCCGCGGCCCACGTGCTCAACGGCAGTGTCGCGTGCGTCGGGTGGAATAGTGCGCTCGATCCCGCCGGCTTTTCGATCGCCACGTCCACGAACAGCGGGAGCCTCATCGTCAACGTGACGGCCCCGCGCATATCGCTCGGCAACGCGCTCAACTGCTCCTTCAACGCCTCCCTCGGCGTGGACATTCAGATGGGATCCCTCCAGCAGTACGCCGCCGTCCTGCTCTCTGCGAGCGCGCCGTCGGCAGCGGGCGCGGGTGCGTCGTGGCGCACGTACTCTAGCGTGCAGCAGCAGTCGCTGTCCGTCGCGCCGCCGCTCGTCAGCGTGAACTTCACGGGCGTGGGGCTCCCCGAGACGGTGGACCCGCGCGTTGCCATCATCGAGGCGACGAACGTCGCCGTCGTGGTGCGAGTGCCGGAGGGATCGGCGTCGACGTTCACCGTGACGGTGCGGGGTGCTCGGAACGTGAACGCACCGCGCATATCCCTGACGAGTGCCGCGGTGTCGCTTGCGGGCGCTTCGCTCACGCTCGGCGGCAACGCGAACGTCCCACTACAGGGGTGGAATGTGACCGTCAGCGGTCCGCAGGGCGCCGCCTTCAACGACACGGCCACGTTTTCCTTTGGCGCTCTCACGAACTGGCCCGACGGCAAGTCGGACGCGAACGACACGCTCGTGCTCTCGCTGTCCCTCTTCCCGGCTGACGACCCCTCCAACTCGCACGGTGCGCCGCTGCAGATCCTCGCGGACGCAGCCCACGGCGGCCAAGCGTCGTCGACGGGGTCCGCGTCGATTGCGATTGCAGAGGCTGTGCTGGTGGTGGCCGGCACCACGAGCGTCCCGTCGGCAGATGCGCTGGACGACGTGGACTTCAATGTGACCGTGTCGCACGCGCAGGGGTCCGACGCACCCGCGTTTGCGCTGTCACTTGCGCAGTGGGCCGACGTGCTCGTGCCCGCTCTCAACGGCACCGTGTTGGCGACGGTGGCGTCGGTCAACGCAGACTCGTTCGCCTGGGTGAACGCGACTTTTCTGAACGCCTCCCACTCGCGCCTGCGGACGAACGAGACGCTCATCTTCACCTTCCGTTGTCGTGTTGTGCAGAACGTGCTGCCGAGCACGTCGTTTTCCAACCGCGGCGTGGCGCAGTACACGAGCGCGGCTGGCGGCGCGGGCCGTGTCACGACCGTCTCGGGTTCGACGCCCTTCCGCATCGACGACCCCACTCCTTCGCTCGTCGTTGTGTCCAAAACGATGCCCGACGTGGCCTCGCCCCAGACAGTCATACACGAGAGCATGCAGCTGCGGGCGGTCGCGCGCGTGCCAGAGTCCGTGACGCCGCTGTTTCTCGAGGTATTCTTCCCCGTCTCGAATGGGGCGCTGCAGTTTGTCGTGCGCAACGCGACGGTTACGCGCGTCGGGTCGAGCCTGCGTAACGTGACGCTGAGCATCGGCGACTCGCTGGCGAACGCCACGTCCAAGGGCATCAATTACGACACCGTCGGCAACCTCGTGACCTTCCCTTTTGGCAGTGTCACGAACGTCGCGGACGGCGCTGCGGGCCCCGAGGACGAGGTCGAGGTGCTGTTCCTGGGCCACGTGACCGACATACCGCAGAACGCGCGCGGCGGCCAGCTGGGCGTGCGCACGAGCATCCGCTACGGCTTTCTCTCTGCGATTGTCGTGTGGAACGACACCACCTTCACGATCGCAGAGCCCGACCTCGCGCCCGTCCTGTTGGCGAACGTGACCGAATTTGACGCCGGCGATCCCGTCGATTTCACGGTGCGCGTGCCCCACAGCGCGCTCTCTTCGTCGCCGGCGTACAAGAACACGGTCGACGTCGTCATTCCCGCGCACTTTGCCCTCGACGCGGCGTCCGTGAGCGCGCAGATTGTGACGAACGACAGCACGCCCGTCCCGGTCGTCAACGGGCAGCGCGTCACCGTGACGTTCACGCGACTCCTCCTGGGAAGCGAGCTCTCGCTCCGATTTCTTGCTACGGCGCGGCAGGTAGTGCGCCCCGACGAGCTCGACGTGCTTTCGGTGACGGCCGTTTACAACTCGACGTCCCTCGCGGTGCCATTCCAGGGCCGCCAGTACTCCCCGCCCGCGGTGACGAACACGCTGAATGTGCGGACAGTCGCCATCAACGCAACACTCGCATCGACGTCCGTTGCCGAGACGCTCTTTGCGAACGTGAGCGTCCACGAGTCGTTCACGCTCGACGTCGTCGTCGCGCTGCCCGAGTCGCAATCACTTCTCACGGTGACCGTCACCGTCACCGGCCCCGTGCCGAGCGTCTCCCCCGTGCAGCTCAGTACCGGGACGGTGGTTTCGCTTGGGTCGTCCATTACGGGGTCGCAGATAGCCACCGGCGACGGCTTTGGCACGAACCCGTCCATCTCCCCGCAGCTGGACCTCTCGCTCGCACGCAGCGGGTTTGTGTTTGCGTTTGGCGGAATCACAAACGTCGCGAACAATCTCGAGAGCGGCGCCGACACCATACTGCTCCGGATTGTCGGGTACGTGCGGGACGTGCCCTCGAACGCGCTGGGCTCGTCCTTCCGCGCCACGGCCACGGCCAACTACGACGGCAACTTGCACTCGTCCGCCGTCGACTTCACTGTCGCGGAGACGCTTCTCTCGACGTCGGCGGCTTCCTCGCAGGTGTTGCCCACGGACGCCGGCGACATTGTGTCGTTTGCGTTTGGCGCGCAGCACGCGCAGGCCAACTCGACGTCCCCGGCGTTCAATCTCACGGCCGTCATTTCTCTCGAGAGCACGCTCCAGTTTGTGGTTCCGTCCGTGTCGTGCGCGATTTCCACCGGCGTGGATGCCGGCAGCCTCACGGCGGTCTACTCGTCCGTTGCCGAGTCGATCACCCTCCGAATTCCGCGCCTGCTGTCGGACGGCGCCATTGCGTGCACGTTCAACGCTACGGTGCGCCAGTCCATGCCGCCCTCGAGCACCGGGCACGCCTACCTGAGCCTCTCCCATACGTCCATTCCGCCCGCGAGCCCTCTCTTTGGCCGCATGTACACAGCGCCGGCCGCGTCTGCGCTGATCTCGAGCGCCGCCGCCAGCGCTACGTTTGGCGTGCGGTCGACGTCCCTCGCGTCGACGACGGGCCTTGACGTCACCATACACGAGCACGTCATTTTGCAGGTGAACGTGACGCTCCCCGAGGGCCTCGCGCCCAACGTCACCGTCGTGGTCACGTGCCCGCTGGCTGGGGGCGTGTCGCTCGCGTCGGTCGTTTCTGCGTCCGTCTCCCGCGTGGGTCCAAAGCTCAACGCGTCGCTGTCGACGACGCCCGCGCTCGTCACGCTCGGAAATGCGCAGGACCGTGCCGTCATGCGCCTCGGGGGCGTTCAGAACACGGCTTCGAACACGGGAACGGACTCGCTCTCCGTGGATGTCGACGCAGTCGTCCAGGACGTCGCCGCGAACGTTGACGGGGCGTTCCTTGACTTTGTGGCCGTCGTTTCGCACAACAATGGGACTTTGATCGTGTCGATCCCGCTCGGCCCCCTTCGTGTGACGGTGCGGCGCCCAGTGCTAGCGCCCGCGGCTGTCATTGCGCCGTTGCGTGTCAGCGTCAACTCTGTGGCGCGGTTCAACCTCACCCTGGCACACGCGGCGTCGTCGTCGTCCTCGGCATACGACGTGCGCGTGCGTTTCTTTGTCGACTCGATGCTGCTGCTCAACCCGGGATCGCTTGTCGTCGGCGGCGGCGGCGCGCTCGTGTCCGCCTCGAACGTCACGGGCTCCGCTGGTCACAACACGACCCTCACGGTCGTCGTGGACGCTTCCCCGCTCGCCTCCCCTGCGTGGATTTACTTCACGGCGACCGTCTCGCGCAACGTGGTCCTGGGGACGACGCTCAGCGCAAGCACATCGCTCAACTACACGACCGTACCCCCGACGCCGGGCTTCGGTGGTCACGTGTCGTTTGCCTCGGCGCCTTTCGCGGATGTCTCCGTCAATTTCGTGTACATTGACTCGTCCGTCGTGTCATCGTCTGTGGCGGGAACGGCCGACCCTTCGTTCTGCGTGGGTGAGACGGTGACCCTGCGCCTCACCGGGTCCATTCTCGGTGGCAACTCGCCCATGGCCTTGGGACTGTCGCTGCCGCAGTCGCCGCAGGGTACACTCCTGTTCACCGTGCTCTCGGCAACGCTCGACTCTGTCGGGCGCAACATCAACGGGTCGCTCCTGAGCGCGGGTGCGGCGCTGGGAGCGTCCCCGCGCATCGCCCTCTCGAACGGCAATCGCAACCTCACGTTTGACTTTGGTACTGTGGCGGACTCGCCGCTGTTTCCCCTGGACACGGACGACGAGGTGTCGGCGACGGTCGTCGTCGCGCTCTTGGATGTGGCGCCCGCCGTTTCGAACCTCACCGACGCGTTCGTTGCGAGCGCGACGTACGAGGGATGGACGGTTTACAAGCGCGTGGCGTTCACCGTGGTGGAGCCGCTGCTGAAGTTCACCGTGTCGCGTGCGTCCTCGGCCCACGGCGACGCAGGTGACGTGTTCCCCGTCGTCATTACGGTGTCGCATCTGCCGGCGTCCATGTCCCCCGCGTACGACATTGCCGTCACGCTGAACCTCACAAACATGGCGCTGGCTCCGGGTTTCTCCGCGGTCGTCGTGGGGGGTTCGGATCCGCAGCCGGTGCCGTCCGTCGCGAACGGAACGAGCGCCGTGTTCACGATTGCGCAGCTGTCGCTTGGCAGCTCAGCCACGCTCACGCTGTCCCCTCTGCTTGACGCCACGGCACCCGCGGGCGCTTCGATCTCGGAGGCCTCGTCGCTCGCGTACTTTTCCGCGCCGTCCGGGGGGCAACCGCGGCGTCTGCGCACGGCGGCGAACGCGACGACCGTCGTCGTGGATGCGCCGGCGGTCGGCGTCGCCATTCAGTCGACGGACATTGCGGCAACCACCGGCACCGACGTCGCGATTGGGGAGCGCGTGACGTTTGCCGTGACGGTCACGTGCCCCGAGGGTGTTGTACTGAACGCGTCGGTGGCGCTGCGGCTGACCGGGCGCGTGGCCGGCATTCCCCACCTCTCCATTGAGGCTGCGTCTGTGCAGTCCATGTCGGCGCGGGTGTCGTCCCCGCGACTGGCACCGGGCGACGCTGCTCCCACGTCCCCGAATATTGCGCTGTCAGCGACGACCTCGGATGCGGCGGCGATGGACACGGTTGTCTTCTCTCTTGGCGACGTCGCCAACGCCTTCGACAACGCCGGGCCTGACACGATCGTCCTCTCCGTGACCGCACGTGTGCTGGACCGCGGCGGCACCCTCGCAAACGTGTCGACCGGAGCCAACTGCACGCTCACGTACCGCGCAGGGCCCTCTGGCGCGCTCGCGTCGCTCTCTTCCACCATCGCCGTCACTATCCGCGAGCCGTTGCTCACCCTGTCGCCGTTCAGTTGCACCCCGACCACTGGCGATGCCGGCGACGCGGTCACGTGCTCTGCGTCGGTGCGGCACGCCCCCGGATCGACCGCGCCCGCCTTCCACGTGAACTTCACCGGTGCCATTCCGTCGATCTTCACGCGCGACTTGAACGGCCTCACGTACTCGATCGACGGCGGCACGCCCGTCACCGTGTCCCCCGACGACGCGCTCAATGCGGAGGCGCCTTCCCTCCCCCTCGGCAGCGTCCTCACCCTGCGATCGGCGTGCACCCTGTCACTGGCGACGCCCCCGGGAGTGTGGGGCAACCAGACGGTGGCCATGTCGTACGCGAGCCGACCGCGCGCCGGCATGCCCGCGGGCGCGTGGAGGGATTACGCCGGCGGGTCGTCCACGGCAAAGTTCTCGACGCTTGCGCCGGGGAACGTCGAGTGCACGACCGACCCGAACTGGCCCGGCGCGCAGGGGCTCGTGGTGGGTCTGACGTCGACGAGCCGCCTGAAGGTGCGGCTGGCGGAGGGGCGCGCGCCGGTAAAGCTGTCGCTCTCGCTGCCGACGGCGACGGAGGGCGCGGGGTCGCGGCGTGCGCCGGGGGACGTGACTTCTCTGCTGCAAATTCTGCGCGTGAACGTTGCCTTTCTAGGGCTGCAGCTCACGGCGATTCAGAACAATCCGCCCCTGCTTATCTTTCGCTCACGTGACTCTGCGTCGGCGCCCACGGGCCCTCTCTCCGCGGCGGGGTTTATGCCTGACATGGTGGACGTGGACTTTGGCCTCGTCACGAACAGTCCGGACAACGTCGTCTCGGACAACGACGCCATCGTGGTGGCGATCGACAGCGTCGTGCGCGATGTGCCCGCGAACGCAAACGGGCGGCAGGTGTCGTTCTCCGCTGGTGCCGACATGCAGACGGCGTCGCCGGGGGGCGCGTCGCAGTCGGTCATCTCGGAGCCCGTGCTCATCCTTAACAAGTCGCTCTCGCTGCCGACGTCCGACGTCTCGCGCGTTCGTTTCCAGCTGTCCGTGTTTCCTGCGCCGGAGAGCCTCGCGCCGGCGTACGTCGTGCGCATCAACGACACGCTCCCGCCCGAGTTCTCGCTCGTGGCTGGCTCGCTCGTGGTCACGTTCGGGCTCGGGTTTTCGGTGCTGGACGGCGCCGCGTCGCCCGACGGCCTGACGCACCTCGATTTTTGGGCGGACGCCCTCTCCACGTTTGCGAGCTCTCGGGTGATTGTCTCGTACGAGGCGGTCCTCTCGGCAAGCGTACCCACACCGTCGTCGACTGCGACGCGCGCTTCGCTGACGTACTCAGCGCTTCCCGCCAATTTCACGATGGCGCGGCAGTACGGCCCTGTGGTGGCGGTGGCGACGTACTCGAAGGCGTTTGAGTATGTGCGCGTGGCCGTGGACGACCACACGGGGACCATCGCGGGGACGATCGTCGGCACGATTGTCGGGATTGTCGCGGGCGCGCTGTTCCTCGCCAAGGGGATGTCCCCGGAGAGGCGCGCGAAGCTGTGGCCCAAGGCGCCCCAGCGGAACAAGGTCGCGCCCGCCACGCTGTTTGGCTTCCTGTCACGTGCCAGGACGAGGGTTGCGCTGGCGGTCGCGGGGGTCGCCGACGGCGGCAAGAGCGATGCGGACGGTGCCGCGGGGGCCGCGGGCGCTGGGGGCAAGGCGGACCGCGCCCTGAGCGAGGGGAACTTTGAGGGCCTGTGTCACGTGGAGGGCATCTGCGCGTATGCGTACATTGCCGACGACGCGCTGCGTGCGGGAGAGCGGCTTGAGGACGCGCGCTTTGAGGAGCACCAGGCGCTGATCTCGGACGGCGAGCGCGTGCGGACGGAGCTGTTCATGCGCCGCCTGGACCACCTCCTGCGCGACCTCCGCGGGAACGGCGCCATCACGGACGCGCTCGTGGCCGACCTGTCGGAGCGCGCGTACGGCGCCCTCCGCAAGGCGCAGCGGGCGGCGGCGTCTGCGGCGAAGGCGGCGACGGAGACGAACATGCACCGGATTGCGAAAGAGGCCGCAGCAAAGCGCGCGGCGGCGGGCAGCGACGAGAGCGAACTGCGTGCGGTCGACCGTTGGGCCGAGCTCGAGGGGCGCGAGGTGCAGGGGCGCGTGGCTGCGGACGAGCACTTTGAAGTGCGGCGTGCGCTCGACGACATCAAGACGCGCGTGGTCGGAGAGGCCGCATCGAAGGCAGGGTACTCTGCGTCGCGCGCGGAGGACCTCAAGGGCGCGATGGAGCGGGACGTGAGCGAGGCCGAGGGGCGGATGGAGGAGCAGATGGGCGTGCTCGTCGCGGGGACGCACGCGCGGACGGTGCGCCGCACGGGACTGCTCGAGGTGCGCTTTGCGCTCGTCGACGACCGCATTGGTTTCCGTCGCGCGCGGACGGAGCAGGCGGTGCTGCTCGCGCGTCGGCTGGCGGCGGAGAAGGGGCTCGATGCATCGGTGGCCACCGAAGCCGAGGAACAGCTGCGGCGCGAGGCGGACCGCCTCGAGAAATCGCGCGCGCTGTTCCTCGCGAAGAAGGAGCGAGAGCTCGCCGAGAAGCAGACGCAGCTGCTGCAGGACGCCCTCAAGGGGATGGTCAAGCGCGCAACGGACACGGTCGCGCGCGAGCCCACCGCTGGATCCTTCCGCGAGGACGTGCGCGTGCGTCTGGAGCAGCGGCGCGCGCTGTTCGACGAGATGCAGGCGTCGATCGAGGCTGCGGACGGCGCGGACATGGCCGAGTGGCGTCACGTGTGGGAGGAATTCGAGGAGGAAACGGCCAAGCTGTTCGACGGCATGGAGACGCGCGCGTTTGGGCGCCTGACGGTCGGCGGCGCGGCGACTCAGGAGGACGTCGAGACGGCCCTTGCGAAGCACCGCGACGGCATCGCCAAGTTCGAGTCGGTCATGTCGGCGCAGCGCCAGCGGCAAGAGGCCGAGCTCCGTCGCAAGCTGGCCGAGCGCGTGGCGAAGGCGTCGGCGGCGGCTGCGCAGGAACAGGAGGAGATGGCCGAACACAAGGACCAGGGCGGGCGCGTCATGCAGCGACTGGTGGATGCGCAGGCCGCGCTGGGCGACGACGAGCGCGAGCGCATTCTCAAGGAGCACGAGAACGACGTGACCCGCCTCGTGCGCGTGATGAACCTCAGCAAGCAGCGCCAGGAACAGACGCTGCGTGACAAGATGGCCGAGCGCCGCCGGCAGAAGCTCGCCTCCCTCCGCCGCAAGCAGGACGACGAGCGCGCGTCGGAGCTGCGCAGCGTCCTTGTGCAGGCTGTCTCGGGGGAGGACATCGCGGAGCGCGCTACCGAGCTCGCGGCGAAGCAGCAGCGCGAGCTGGAGGCCGTGTCGGAGGCGCTGGAGGCGGAAGAGCAGTCGGAGCTCGACAAGCTCCAGGACGAGCTCATGCGACAGAGGGAAGAGGCGCTCAAGCAGCACGAGGACAAGATGGCCGAGGAGCTCGCCCGCATGCAGATGGAGCACGCGCGCGAGGAAATTCAGATTCGCCAGGCGCAGCGCGTGCTCAAGAACCTCGAGGAGGACCTCGTCCGCAGCTTCGCCGGCAAGGATGGCCTCTCGGACGAGGCGTCCGACCGCGCCCTCCGCGAGCATCAGGCTGGGCTCGAGCGCCTCGACGCTGCGATGCAGGACGAGCGCCAGCGGCAGCAGAAGTTGCTGCAGGAGCGGCTCGCGGCGAAGCGCAAGAGGCGCGAGGAGGCCCTACAGCGGCGGCAGACGCAGGAGCTGCTTCGCGAAGAGCGTGCGGCGACGGCGGAGGGGACGCGCCCCGTGACGGCAGGAATCACGACGAACCCGAACATCGTGCGAGTGCAGGCGGCGGCACGGCACGAGATTGAGATGGCGGCGCTGCGGCGGCAGCTTGACGCGGAGACTCGGCAAGCGAGCGAGGCGCTGCAGCGGAAGATGGAGATGGAGCGGCTCGCGTCGCTTGAGGCGCAGGAGCTGCGTCTTCTCGCCGAACTTGCGAAGGGCGGGAAGATGTCGCAGGAGTCGCTTGAGGCGCTGCTGAACAACGCGTTTGGGCAGCGCGGCCAGGCCGAGAACAGGGAGCGCATCCGGAAGCTGTTACTGGCGGCCGCGAAGTAACAGGCCTTCGTTTGTGTGTGTGTGTGCTCTGTTGTGTGTATTGTGGTGATCAGCGATGTGTGAATTGCGTGCGTGGCGGTGCGTTGCGTGGCGTGCGAGCAGTCCTATTACACAAGAAAGAGTTTCAGCCCCTTTGTGCGTTGTGCCTGGCTTCTAATGACTCCGACCTCCGTTCCTGCGAACCGGCATCATCTTCACCATCACTCTTGCCATTGGGTAAGATGGCAGGTGCGTGCGTTGCGCGTCGGAAGGAACAATGGCACAGCTTGGGACACGCCAGAGCAGTGAATGAGCTGTGCACGCCTGAGAAGTGTGTGTCCTACCAGACGGTCCTGACGCTGCCGTTCACGAGCACCTTGTGCAACGGCACGGCACAGGTGGGCATCGGCCAAAGGGGTTTCCTTCGGGCGCGGCGGCATCAACGCGAGCTGGAGGCCGTAGGCGGAAGAGCAGTCGGAGCTCGACGAGCTCCAGGACGAGCTCATGCGACAGAGGGAAGAGGCGCTCAAGCAGCACGAGGACAAGATGGCCGAGGAGCTCGCCCGCATGCAGATGGAGCACGCGCGCGAGGAAATCCAGGTAAGCCAGGCGCAGCGCGTGCTCAAGAACCTCGAGGACTTCAGTTGTGATTCAGTGTGTGCCCCGGCCGTCTACTTTGGACTCGCACTCTGCCATTAGTAACCATCAACGTGCAACATGAGTGTTAGGCGCTCATGGCGTCGTCCTTCACTCGCACTCTGCCATTAGCAACCATCAACGTGCAACATGAGTGTTAGGCGCTCATGGCGTCGTCCTTCACGCGGGCAGTCGCTCGCCGTCTCACAGACTGTCGCACAGACTGTCACTAATACTGCGCTGCCGTCACTCACAGTCTCGAGTCACACAGACTGTCACTACTTACTGTGCTGCCCATTCGGAATGCCATTGTCGGGCACGTGGTGCGCGGCTTGGGTAACAGCGAATGGGGACTATGGGTACAGTACACGTGCGCGGTTCACACGCCAAGGTTGCAGTTTCATTTGCGCTCGCGCCCACACAGCCCACACGAGTGAGGACGTGCCAAGCTCCCACACAATGCCTGAGACTAGAAAGAAGCCGTGAGCAAGCTGCAAAGTGAACGCGTGGCCTAACTCGAAGGGCGCACAACCAACAATACCTCTCAGATTGAACCTCAACCATTCTTCAGCGTTGCGTTGAACACATCGCGAGCGGCCGCAAGTCGGTCCCCATCGTATGGGTCGTACAGCACCCTGCGCGCCTCGCGAAGGAAGGGCTTGATGTCGTCCACCGACGAAGGCATTTCGTTGATCATGCAGCCGAACATGCTCGGCGTCGTGAGGGCGGCGCGCTTCAGCTCGTAATAGGCCACCTGCGCACACAACACGCATCACACGTCAGCAAGAGACGAGGGCAGAGAATAATACGCACTGACGGCTTGGTCCACGCGCAGACGCAATCACCGGCACAAAGGGGTGCAATGCGGTGGTGAATTGCGTGGGGGAAGGAGCATACCTCGTCCTTCTGGCGAATGGTGCAGCGGCAAAGCGCGCTCTCCTCATCCACGGCCCGCGCGGCGAGGTAGAACGCCGTAAACAGAAGCGACTCCATGTCGTGCAGCGGGCCGTACTCCACGCCGACAGTCCCCGTCGCCTCCGAGGGGATGCGTTCGTACTTGACGAGGTACGACCGCATAAGCTCAAGCGGCATGAATTCGAACGTCCCGCGGAGTTCGACAAACGTGCCCGATGCAACGGAGCAGTCCCAGTCGATCAGCACGCTCTTCCTGCCGTCGGTCGAGCACGCAATGTTGTGCGGCTTCACGTCCCCGTGCATCACCCCCTTCCCGTGCGCGTGCTTCAGCGCAGCCCACGTGCGACCGACAACACCGGCAATCGCCTTCGCGGGGACCTCCAGCGAAGGAACGGACATGACCGGCCTCGTCACAATCCCGGCGAAACGCTCGCCATCAATCACGCAGCTCTCGACGACGCCGACAAGCTGCGGAAGGCCGACGGCGGCAGTGTCGTTCTCCAGCGCCCTCATCGCACGGTACTCGCCCAACGCCCTTGGCGCACGGTCGGTAACAAAGAGCTTGACGCACACACGCTCGCATCCCTCGGCCTCCGAAACCGGCACCGCCGACATCACGCGGCCCGTCGTGGACGCGAAGATGTCGACGACGTCCCCGAGAGCGACCTTCCGCGCCTCGTTCCCGTCCTCAAACGTGGCCGCCAGAGTGTGGGGCGGTTCGACGAACCCGAGGTCCTCCCCAGCCGCCCGCAGCCACGCGCGCAGCAGGAAAAAGCCCTTCCACAGCTGCACGCAGCCCGCCTTCTCCGCGTGCGGCCGAAACAGGTCGTACCGCTCCGAGACCGACTCGAGACGCACGCCACTGTCGGTGCTTTCGTCGCGCACGATACGGACGGAAACGACACTCGTCATGTCCCCGACGAGCGCGCACACGAACGTCCGCGCCTTCTGGTGCTCGAACACCGCCTGCGCCCGCTGCATCGTCCGCGCAATCGCCTCTTCGAGAACGCTCGACCCGCCCCCAAACTCGCGCTCGAGTTCGCACACGCTCACGACGGAAATCCAGTGACCGTGCTGGCCGCGCCTAAGCGTGATGTTGGGGCTCGTGTTGACCCTGCGAGCCGTCTTCGTGTCGTGGAACACGCGCAGAGGGTCGTCGGTTTTGATCAATCGAAGCAGCTCCATAAACATATGCTGAACGTCGACTTCACCGTGCGCTTCGAGGGACGCCGCCGTGAACCTCGCGTCGAGGGTGATCGGGTCCGCAAACGACGTGGGCGCTGCGTTGGCGCGTTGCGAGGACGTCAAAGGGACCGCCGCCCTCTTGTTCGCGTCGATCGGCGGCGTGTTCTCGTCGGTCTTCTCCAACAACGTCATATGCTTGCGTGGCCGCTTCGTCTTTGTCGCGCCGTCCGCGGCTGGCGGAGACGACTCCAGGCCATCGCAGACGAACGCAAACGCCTTGACCGGGATGCTCGTGGTGATGCATAACGCGTCCGCCGTTTTCCTCCCCAAAACTCTCTGAACTTCCGGCACGAAATCCCACACGTGCGACTTTTGCTGGGACTCGCCGACGGGACGGTTGAGCTTGCGTTCGAGCTCTTCCTGCCTTTTGCGAAGCGCCTCGACGTTCATTCGCGAGTTTTCCTCGACCTTGCGAATCTCCGCTTTCGTCGCCTCCCCCTGTTCCTTGAGCAGCTGCTGCATTAACGCCGTAACTTGAGCGGCATCCAGCCCAGCCGGCGGCTGCGCTTCCTTCGAAGTGCTCAGGGCCTTAACTTTGCGTTTCAGCGAAGTTGACGCCTCGCGACAAGTGCCGCTCGTCGACGAAGCGGCGCTGCAAGTCGACGCGTTCTCAGACGACGACGAAGGTGTGACGAAGGGCCAGAGCCGCTGCCGCTCGCAGAATCTTCGGTCTCAGCAGTGGCGTTCTTCCCTCCACGCGCCGATGCCGACGTCACCGACGACGTCCCCGCGGCGGCCCCCAAGACGCGCGCACACCGCACAGGGACGCCCTTCGCGGCCTTTTCACGGGCTGCAGCGGGGCCTGAGCGCAGGGATGCTCGGGATTCCAGCTTCGCCTTTGCGCAGCACATGCACCTTGCTCGTCGTCTTGGTCGATGTGGGTGGCCTGTTAACGCCGAGCGGGCATCCCGTCGCAGACTGCGCGTCCATCGCTGGTGCGCACACACACGCTTCCTCCCCCACCCACTCTCTGCAGTCTGCTGACGCACACCGCAAAAATGCAGTCCAGTACAAGCGTATGCAGGGACGCGTGTTGTGCGTTTTGCGTGTGCTAGAGTGGGATGACAGTAACGGCCGTTGTCTCACCTTTGTGCGCGGGAAAAAATTTATTTTTCACCTCGTCACTATGGAAATTGTATTGGGAATGGATTATTAGCAAGCGAGCCATTTCAGTTCGCTCGAAATTTGAATTCAAGTTTCCCCCTTGTGCTTGGCCACGTGACGCGCTTCACGGTTGTTTGCTGCGCGTTCAATGGAGCTTCAGGGCCATGCTGCGTGCACAGCGCCCCCTGTTTTTCGCGGGTACATTGCGCCCTATGGCGTTGTATTTATTCACGATGTCGGCCATTCTGGCGCACACCGTTGACGAGGCCCGAGTACCGTGACCGCGCCAACGCAGGCACGCCCACCCGATAGCAAGCCGCCGCGTCGTTATTTGCCCACGTTCCGCGCCGTCGACGTGGATGCCGACGGTCTTTGGAGTGGTGCACAACGTGAGGAACGTGACACACCAGAGACGGTGTGTGGCAAGCGCGCTCGAAGGCCGCAACATGTGCATGGTACCCGCACTCGATACCTCGCCCTTCGATATCAGGCAACCGTAGCATGACCCCCATTGCGCCTGCGCGTGCGACGGCGTTGCCGACGGCCCTCGTCTTCGTCAAAGGCAATAGCGGCGTCGTGTACGTTTGCGACCCGCCCGGCACGTCCCGGCAGCTGCAGTGCGTGTCGAGCAGCGACGGCAAGTCGTTGCGCGAGGAGAGCGCTCCTCTGCCCGACCAGACGGTCAAAGGGGTTTCCTTCAGGCGAGGCAATTGGAGGGTCGGCTTTGCTTGCAGTGCGAACGGCGCCCAGGGGTGCGCCGCAGTTTAGGGTGAACGCGCCCTCGCATGCCACCCCATCGCAAGGGCCCCACTCGACTCACAAGCATTGCACAGTACCACCGGAATGAATTGCCTTGCCACTCGACACATGCACAGTCCTATCGGCATACCCCCTTGCATAAGGAACACGTCGCACAGACATCGACAGACAAGCATCCGCAGGGCACGCACGTTGGCTTTTTGGGACGGTCCGCTGTATTGTTCGTTCCGTTCAGTGGTCGGTGCGCGGGTCCTACCCTCGCAGGGATGACGGCGCCGTGTGTGGCGCAAACAGTAGGGAAAGGCAAACGTACACAGCAACACACACACACACACACACACACATACACACAACAAACCCACACACATACACACAAGTACATCGACTCCGAAGCACGCATTACACATCCACTCTCACGGGAGCAGCGGCTCGGTGGCGCTCGACGCGTGGTCGTCGCCCCACGACGTCTTCCGCTTGATGTGGACGAGGCTTCCCTCGATCGGTGCGTCCGACAGCGACTTTGCCGCCGGCGCCTCCGTATCGAGCGAATGCATTCGGAACCGCCCCTTCCACTTTGCCCGAAGCTGCATCAGCGCGCTCGCACACACGCCCGCGGTGGATATCGCGGCAGCCGCGTAGGACACGAGGCGCGTAGCGAGGTCGGCGCCGGAGATCGTCTCAACCTGACGCACTTGGACGACCGTCGACGCCATGTTCAGCGCAAACACAACGCCAAGAGGGGGCGGGGTGGGCGCGGCCGCGTCGTCCTTCGCCGCCGCCGCGTACGCCGCCGCAGCCACGGGATCGGGGATGTGTGCCGCGCGGCCGTCGACCACGAGCTCGTACCCGCGGTGTATCGAGTTGGGCCGCACAAGCAGCGCGCGGCTGAGCTGGAATGCGGCGTGGCTGGAAACGCCAAAGCCGGGCGGGACGCTGGGCGGCGGGGTGGCGTCGAGGGGGTTCGACACGGTGGCCCACGAGACCTCGCCCGGCAGCCACGAGGGCAGTTCAATGCGCACGCGGAGCGTCTGCGCGTAGAGCCACGGGCCCAGCACACCGTCGCGGTGCGCCAGTGACAGGAGCAGCGAGGAGGACATCGTCACGAAGAAGTCGGGCGAAGGGTCCAGGGTGAGCACGAGGCACCGAGCGGCGCCACCGGCGGCCTCCGCTAGCGCGCGGCAGTTGGTGTCGTCCGTGGGCACGAGGATGGTGCGCAGCAGGGCGGGGGATGCGCCAATCGTGCCGATGGGCTCGCAGGCGGAGACAGAGTACAGCGACGGCGTCTCGGCTTCGGCGCCAGTCCTGTCGCCAAAAATGTTGACGGACAGCGCGCGCACGCTTGCGTTGAGGGACGCGCACTCGAGCGAGGTGCCGAGGACGGCGAGCACGATGCGGGGCGCCTGGACGGGCTCGTAGGCGCGCGGGAGGGCGCTGAGTGTCACGACCGAGCGCTCCTCGACGTACCTGTTCCGCGTGAAGTCGTGGATGGCAAACGCCCACAGCACGAGCACCGCAAAGAATGCGATGACGGAGAACGCCGAGCGGAGCGTCGACGGAACCACCGTGGGGACGCCGAGAGAGGACGTCACGGTGACGTCGCGGTCGGGCTGGCGGTAGAGCACGTCAAAGAACGCGGCGCCGCGGCGCAGCGCACGCGACATGTAAATGAGCCAGAGTATAAGCAGGGACGAGGCGAGAAGAATGGCGCCGTAGATCACGGGCAGCGCCACGCCGGACGACAGGTGGCCAATCGAGTCGTCCGAGTGGCCCACGACGCCGTTAGACTCTGGCAAGTGCTCCGCGTCCGTCGCGCGAGGGACGCCGGGGATGTGGAAGAGCGCCGACTGCGGCTCGGGAGAGTCCCAGCACACGGGGGCGGCGGTCAGAGAACCGGGGAGTGCGCGACAGGCACCGGGCGTGGCTGGCGTGCAGGACGACGCGTTCGCGCGCGAGTAAGTGTCCGCTGGGCACATGCGGCAGGCCGTCTCTGTGAGGGCGCCGCTCGTGGCGCGAAAGGTCCCTGCCGGGCACGCCACGCACGTGCCGCTGCAATTCTGAAGGCGCGAACCGGCGGGGCAGCTGTTGAACGGGGCGGTGGCGAGTCTGTCGCTGGCGCAGTCGGGAGGCATGGTGCGCACGGGCCTTGTCACAGTGTCCGCCGTCCACGTCGCACCCGCCGAGTGAACGCGGTACCACAGCGTGTAGGGCGAGAGCGGCTTGAGTCCCGGGAACGACAAGACGGTCCCGTTGACGGAGAGGGTGCTCGACTGCTTGCCCGCGGGCGCAATCCGCGCGGCGTCTTCCGATGCCACCACGTGACCTTCATAGACGCGCACGTCGACGAGGATGCGGGCCGGGTCCAACACGACCGTCTGGTTGTCGGGCAGTGTGACGAGCGCATCCGCGGCGTCGTTCAGGCTCAGCGACACGGACAGCGAGCAGCAATCGGCCACCGCGCTCACGGCCACGCCGCCCTTTGGGGGCTCATCGGCCACGCACGCCACCTGGCGGTCAAATGAGTTGGCGGGAGTGCGTCTC
Organism: Pigoraptor vietnamica; assembly: GCA_943704525.1. Lineage (NCBI taxonomy): Eukaryota > Filasterea > Ministeriida > Capsasporidae > Pigoraptor > Pigoraptor vietnamica. The sequence goes on from CALSCQ010000133.1 coordinate 23,547, forward strand.
ACGCGCACATAGCCGTCGTCGCACACGCATGCCAGCGACGTTTTGGAGCCCGGCGGGGACGTCGAGTGCGGTGGGCAGTAGTAGTTACACGCGGGCGCCGACTGCGCCACTTGGTACGTTCCCGCTGGGCACGGGAACCTCTTCCCGTTCTCGCAATACGACCCCGGGGGGCACTGCAGGCAGATGGGAGGGAAGCCGGAGTCGGGGTCGGGAAGGTACATGCGGCCGGTGCACACGGTGGGAGGCCCGTCAAATCCACCGGGAACGTCTGCGCCAAATCCACTGCCGCCTGTGCCAAACTGACCGCCACGGCACTCGCACACGCCGCAGAGGGCGATGGCACACAGCCACAGCACGCACACGCACCGCCCCATCGTTAATGAAAGGGGGACAGTGAAACGCGGGCGCCAAACAAGTACGCGCTGGGCTTAAAGTGAGTGGCTTAAAGGAGCTGAGAACTTGAACAAAACACGGCAACACGTGCCGCTAAATGCGCCAAATTGATTATGGCTGTTCGGGCTGGATATAGACAGAATTCAGAGAAAGTTTCGTTCTCGAAATTCGTATTATAGTAATCTAAAAGATATTCCTACTTAGGATTGAATGTGAACGTTATTACCATATTTATTAAAACATTGTATATTTTATACATATACATATATTTTGCAAACATAAAGTACTTATTTGGGCCACAAATTAAACAATTACCATACATAGTATTCTTTGCCCGTGTTTGTGTCTGGAAGCCACAGCACAGCGCACAACTCGCAACGCACAACGCGCAAAAACGCACACACACACAGTTCAAACACTGCCCATTCACGCTCACGCAGGGCGGGGAAAAGCTTGTGCGTGACTCGTCTCCCACGCAAGTGGACACTCGAGTGCACTGCATATTTCCTCGTTGACGAGTGCGTGCGAGTTGTGGCGCTCGTGAACGCGCGCGCGCACATCGGCGTCCCCAATGGTGTCTGGGGGCCAGGGGGCGCATCAAATTCAAATTTCCGTTCGCAGTGTGTGAGAAGGCGCGGGCTGAGTCTCTCCCGCACTGCTGTTTGTGCGCCGACGCCTGCGCCTTCTCAGGCCCCGCGGGGCGCCGCCGCGACCATGGAGGGCTCGGGGGGCAACGCGCCCCTCTGCGCCGAGTGCGGCACGGCGGTGCATCTCATGGAGCGCGTGACGGTCGACCGCGATGCGTACCACGGCGGCTGCTTCAAGTGCGCGGACTGCGGCCAGCGCCTCACGACGGCCACGTTTCGCCGCGACAGGAACCGGCGCCTCTCCTGCACAAAGCACGCGCCGGGCTCCCCCAGCGGATCCCCGGCACCCTCGCGCAACCGTAGCATAGATGCCGGCGTGGCGGTGGGGTCGCCGGGGGGCGAGCGGCGCGGCAGTGCGCACGTGTCGTCCCCCTCGACCATGTCGCCCGCGGCCGAGCGGCGCACGAGCCTCACGATCGGCGTGGGCGGTCGCGCGGGGACCATGTCACCCACGCTGGGGTCGCCGCGCGCGCCGCGGTCACCCCGATCGCCGCGCGGCTCGTGCACGGGCGACTCTGAGACGCTGGTCACTTGGCGGCGGGTGTACCTGGCCGCGAAGCAGGCGGAGGGCCTCGTGGCCGTGCGCGCTGCGGGCGGCGTCGAGAGGGACGACGCCTTCTATGCGGACGACATGCTCGCGTGGCTCGTGTCGAGCGGAAACGCGGCGACGCGCGGCGATGCGCTCGGCCTGTGCGAGCGGCTGCAGCTGCTGGGCGGGCTTCGGCCTGTGGCGGAGGGCGAGCCGTTCCGGGACGCGCACGAGCTGTGCACGTTCACCACATCGATGCTCGACGGCAGCGAGGGCCCGCTGTCGACGACGCAGGCGCATCGTGCCCTGCGCGCGAGCCTCACGCCCGGCGACGCGGCGCCCTCGGGTCCCCAGCAGTCGCCCGAGGAGGCCGTCAAGCAGATGATCCGCCGCACTGACGGGTGGATCATCGAGGACGCGCCCGTGTCCGGACCCTTCCCGCTGCCCCAGGCGCAGGGCGCGGACGGCGAGAGCTCGGCGTACACGCTGGAGCACCTCGACCCCGACGCCGGCGAGTACCGGACGCACTTTTTCGGCAAGGACCACGGCAACTACTATGCGACGGCGGAGCTCGGCGGGCCAGCGGTGATTTCCGTGAAGAAGGAGAAGGTCGGCGCCGAGGAACAGTTCCGCGTCATCCTGCGCACGATGCAGAAGGACTACCGCGGCCACGTGACGGTCGCGGCGGCCGTGGCGGCGGACGGGCGCGGAAAGGGGCGCGCGACGATCGAAGGGATCGCGAAGGTGGTCTCTGGCGGGGCGTGCGCGGTGGAGCGGTGGCAGCCGGCGTTCCACGCGGACGTGTCCGATCCCATCTTTAAGTACGACGAGAACGGGATTGTGCGGCAGTACAAATTTGGAATTGTGTACGGCAAGGACGGGCAGTCGACAGAGGAGCAGATGTTCGGGAACTGCGGCCTCTCGCCGGCGTTTGACGACTTTCTCTCGATCATGGGGGAGCGCGTGACGCTGCTCGGGTTCGGAAAGTACCGCGCGGGACTTGACGTCAAATACGAGATGACGGGCGACAAGTCGGTGTACACGCAATTTTGCCGGCGCGAGGTCATGTTCCACGTCAGCACGCTGCTGCCCTTCACCGAGGGCGACCCGCAGCAGGTCCAGCGCAAGCGGCACATTGGTAACGACATTGTCTCGATCATCTACCACGAGGGTTCGACTCCCTTCATCCCCACGTGCATCAAGTCGCACTTTCTCCACGTCTACATTGTCGTGCAGCCGGACGTCCCCCCGGGCAAGTCGCTCGCGCCCGGCAAGCTTCCCGCCCGGTACCGCGTGTCGGTCGTGAAGAGGGACGGCGTCCCGGACTTTGGGCCCGCGGCGAGCGCGCCGACGATCATTGAGCGCGGCCCGGCGCTGCGCGAGTACCTCCTTGCCAAGATGATGAACGGGGAAAACGCGAGCTACAAGGCGCCGAACTTCGCGCGGCTCGTGCTCCGCACGCGCAACGGCCTCCTGCGCGACATGGCCGACACGTTCTCGCGGTGCTCCGGGGACGACAAGTCGCCGGCGGGCGCGGCAGTCCTCAAGCGCACCAAGGCCATGAGCATCACGCTGCTCGATGAAGAGGCCGCGGCGCTGTCGGCGCAGGTCGCGGGCGACGGCGCGGGCGGCGACGACAAACCGAAGAACCGCCTCCTCGACTCGCTCCGCACGCTGCGCAAGGGCAAGACGCTCTCTAGAACCAACTCGGACGACAGCGCGCTGAACAGTGCGGGTGGGTCTGCGCCCTCGTCGCCGTCGACGGCCAGGACGCCGCGCGGGTCCGCCGCCTCTGCGCTGTCGCTGCCGTCGGACGAAGAGCAGAGGCGCGGGAGCACGACGTCGGTCGAGGGCGGTGGGTTCAAGACGATACGCCACGAACTGGAAGTGCCCGGGGAGTCGCAGCGTGACCGCTCCAAGTCCGATGTGGGACCGAAGCAGTCGCCGGTGGGGCGGACGTCGTCGCTGGTCATGCCGAGCAAGCCGGAGAAGGAGAAGCTGTCGCTCGCGGAGATGCTGTTTGAGATGGACCAGTTTGACGACGACGACGGCCCCGCGGCGGACGAGGGGCCGTCGCAGGTGGAGGTCGAGCGCGAGCGCAAGGAGGCCGAGTCCGACAAGAAGAAGCCCAAGGCGCAGCTGCTGCAGGTGCGTGCGTGCGTGTGTGCGCGTGCGTATACGGGCGTGTGCCTGTGTGCACGTCTGAATTGTGCTTGGCGCGTGTGTGTGCTCGGGTGGGGCTTGTACAGTGTGCGGATTGTGTGCACTGTTGTTGCCTCGCTAATCACCCACACCGTGTCACGTGCGCAGGAGAACAAGGCCCTGCGCGCGCACCTGGCCGCGAGTGAAGTCGAGAAGGCGCGCCTCCACAACCGCGTCTCCATTCTGGGGGGCGATACGTCGCGCCTTCGCGAGGAGAACATTGCGCTGCGCTCCGAAATTCAGGCGCTCAAGCAAGAGGCGCAGAAGCTGAAGGCACAACTCAAGCTCGTGCAGCGGACGTCGAGCTCTGGCCCTGCGTCGTCCCCATCGTGAGATTGGGAAACGCGCGTGGTGTTGCCACGCGACGGGCCTGCTGGGTTGCGATTGCGCTGCGTTGCCGTGTGTGCGTTATCGCGTGTGTTTGGTGTCACTGAGGCCGTGTAGGCGGCCGTTTGCGCGTGAATATAGCTGCGTGTGTGTCTGTGTGTGTGCGTGGCTGCGTTGGGCGCCGTATTGTGCCATAAAAGGCTTGCCGAAAAGAAGGGCAGCACGTGTGCATTGTGAATGTCAAACGGCACCTCAGCTGTTGAGCTATTGCTTCGCCTCATGCCTCTCAATTTAACGCGTCGGATTTTGCGTTGTCTGCTGCACTTGACCGGACAGGCTTCGGGGGGATTTCAAGTATATACAAACACTACTGCACCGTGCGCTCCCTATCGTGCGACCGTCGACCGGGCGGCGTAGCGCGATGTCCAGACGTGCGCTGCGGGGGTGCACCGTTGTGGGCGTCCCCGTGGCCTCCGGGCGGTCCGGCCGGTGCGCCGCCCCCCTGCCCTATCGCCCGCCGGTACTTGGCAATTTCCTTGCGGTGTGCGGCGGCCGTCGTGTCGAGGTGCTCCTGCATGCGCGCAAGCTGTTCCTCGGCGAGTGTGCAGCGAACGAGCAGCGCCGACCGCTCCTTCTCGAGGTCCTGCTGCGTTTTGGACGCAAAATCTTGCAGGCGCTGCCGGAGGGATTCGAACTTGCCCCCCTTGGCCTGCTCCCGCGCCTCGCGCACCAGCCGCTCGTTCTCCTCGCGAAGTCGCGCGAGCTCCTCTGCCGCCTGCGGGGACACGGCCGTCATCGCGCTCAGCCGCAGCTCCGTAATCACCCGCTGCATCTGCAGAATCGTGCGCCCCTTGTCCTCCGCCGACATCCGCCGCACGCGTGCGTCCAGCTCACCGCGCAGCTCCTCCACTATCGCCGCATACCGCGCCTCCACGTCAGCCAGCGTCCGCCGGTGCCGCCTCGAGTCCTCGGCCACGCGGCGGCGCATTTCCGCGAGGTCGTGCTCCGCAGCCGCCAGCGCAGCGCGCATCGATACGACCTCCGCGCCGCCGCCACCCCCGCCGCCGCCACCGCCCGCAACAAGCGCACCCGCCGGAAGGTCGACGCCGGCGAGCACCTCGCCCTCCGTCGGCAGCGCAAGCTTCTCCGCCTCAGCGCCGACGTGATCCTCCAGGCGGTGCCGCAGTTGTCGGTACGCGAGTGCAATACGCTGCACGCGCGTCTCGAGCGCCCTCGCGCGCTCTGCGCTCTGCGACACCTTCTCCGTGAGGTCGCGTTCGCGCTCAGAGAACGACTGCCGCACCTCCGCAATCATCGACTCGACGGCCTCGCGCACTTGCAGGTGCACCGTCGCCGCGCCGTTGGCCTGGGACGCCCCGAGGTGGTCGGCGACGTCGCGCACGTACCGCTGCAGCCGCGCGCGGTACTCCTCCACGAGCTCGCGGTGGTGCTGCTGCAGGGCGGCGTTCTCCCGCTCGAGGGCGGCGCGCGCCTCTCGCGCGGACTCGGCGTCGGTGGCGAGGTCCTGTGCACGGCGCTCGACGCGGCGGAGGGCCACCTTGAGCTCGTTCGCCTCCTTCTGCGCCGCCGTGCGGAGTTCCTCGGACTTTCGAAGGTCCTCTTCGTGCTGCCGGCGCAGCGCGACGACGTCCTTGTCACGCATGCGCTGCATTTCGATGACCTGCCGCTCGAGGTCCACGCGCTGTGCCTCCAGGGACACGTTGCGCTGGCCGAGCTCCACCTGCTTCGCCATCATGTCCGCGCGCACCTTGTCCACGGTCGACCGCAGCTCGCCTAGCTCCGCCTCGCGACGCGTCGTCGTCGTCTCGCCGTCCGACATTTTGTGCAGGAGCGTGTCGTTGCGGGACCGGAGGGCGTCCAGCTGCGCCGCGAGCGCGTCTCTCTCCCGTAGCAGCGCGGCCTTTGCGTTGACGAGGTTGAGCAACTCGAGCCCAAGCTCCTCGTTCTTCGCGACCTCGGCCTTGTTCGCCTTGGTCAGCGCCACGTGACTCCCCTTCAGCACGGCGTACTCGTCCGCCAGTTCGCGCAGCTCCGCCTCCGCCGCCTCCAGTTTCGCGCGCAGCTCTTCGTTGGCGCGGTCCTGCCGCTCGCAGCGCATCTCCAGTTCAAGGACGTCGTTCTCAAGGCCCAGCACCTGAAAGCCACGGGGAGGGTTAAGACGGCGGTCACGTGTCGAACCGACACCAGGCACCCTACTGCGTAACACTTCCTGCTGCACCCCTCAGACAACGCAGACACCGAATCAGACGCGCGCCGCTTGCCTTGTTCACGAGCTCAAAGTTCTTGCTCTCGCCGTCCTCCGCGACGCGGTTGTTCTCAATCTGCATGTCGACGAGCGCCTTGGACACCCTCAGACGCTCTTCCTCGCTCGCAATGAGCGCGGCGCTGAGCTCCGTCTTTGCGGCGACGACCTCGTTGAACTTGGAGCGCAGTTCGGAGAGGCGCGCCTGCGTGCGCTCGTTCTCCTCCTGAAGGCGCACCTTGTCGAGGTTGTCGCGCAGCTGCCGACCGTCGCCACCGCCACCGCCCCCGCCCCGCGCGTCCCCCTCGGCAGCACGGGAGTCGCGGAGGAGATTGAGCTGTGTGCAGGCGATGGAACCATGTGAGCAGAGATTGCACCGGACTCACAGACAGCGCAAGGCAGCCCACTGCTCCACATCAACCGGCGGGAAGATAATCACCTGCTCCCTGAGCGTAGAGATGCGCTGCCGCAGCCGGCGCACGACCGCGCACACCGAGCGCGTGTTCACGAGGGGACTGTTTCGCACGCGCGCAAGCTGCCGCGACACGGCGAGGGTCGCCGACGTCCGCGCGGGGTCGACGGTGGGCTTGAGCGTCGTGATCACCCGCGTTACGCAATTGCCGCCGAGCGCATCCTGCAGGAACAGGGTGAGCCGCGACCCGTCGTACGACGGCGACCCGCCCTTCGCCGCCCCCATCGCCCCCGGGCCCATGCTGCCGCCCAGATTCGCCCGCCCGCCGCCGGGCTGCTGCGGCCGCGTGGCGAGGTCCTCCACGAGCTGGCCAAACGCGAGAATGGAGCGGTTGAGCGACGCGCCCTCGCGCATCCGCACGGCCGTGGGATCCTCCGCAAGCTTCTCGCCGCCGGCCATGTCCACAAAGAACATCCGCGCGCGAACGCCGCCGTCCTCGCCCGGCGCACCGCCCCGAACGAGCTCCAGCACGGTCACCCCCGTTGCGCGCGCACTCGCGGGCCCAATGTCCGTCACGATGGTGGTGCGCGCCAGCTTCGCCTCGCTCACAATGCCGACGCCCTCCCCGGGGTCGCGTATCTCGCGCGTGGTGAGGCCGCGCACGACGATGCCGTGGTCGTCGTCGTCCTCAAAGTCGAGGTCCTTGTTCGACGGCTGCAGCAGATCCGACACGAGCTCGTTGTAGAGCTCAAAGCACTGCAGCCGCACCGCGCACTCCATCGCGGGATCGCGCAGCCGCCGCTCCGCCAGCAGCGAAAACAGGCCCTCGATCGCAAGCTGCACGACGCCGTCCTGCGCGCCCCGCGACCCCTCGAGCGTGTGCGACTTGCCCGAGCCCGTCTCTCCAAACGCAATGACGGCGGCATTGTAGCCCTCGACGAAGGCCGACACCAGCGGCGCCACGGCCTGCGCATACACCGTGCGCGTCGACGCGTCCTCGTCAAACACGCGCTCAAAGGCGCACGTCTCCTCGCGGGCCGCGGGGAGCGACACGCGCAGCTGTGCGCCATCGATGCGGATGCCCGACCCTGGCGGCGGACCCTTCTCGCCCTTGAGCGCCGGTCGCACGCGCGCAAAGACGCGGATGACCTCGTCCGCTGCGCTGGGCAACGGGGTCGAAGCCATGGTATAATATCGTCGACAGGGATGCGACGCGGTCGCAAGGCACTAGCGCGCTTTGTGGGCTAAGGGTCCATCACGAGCGTAACAAGGGACAGTAACAAGGTACGTGGCGGTGCGACGTGCGCGTCACCGAGGGCTGTCCATAGCGGCACAGTGAGACGCAGCTGTAGTCGGTCGAAGCACAGCGACCGCAGAGGCGCTCCACTTCGGAATGGCTTTTTGCGTCCAGCCACACGCACGCCCTAAGCCGTTGAGAGGAGCGCTGTCGCACAACACCGTCCTTGTGCATGCGAAGGGAAGGAAGGCACTGAAACCGCGCGGCCGTTGCTTTCTGTGTGTGTGAGCGCGCAGCGATGGCACTTGCTGAAAACTGTGTTGAATATGCGGTGCCTGGCGACGGCGGCTGAAAACCCTGTCGTAAATTTGTCACGATCGTACGTACTTTTTCCGATCACTCAACCGAGCCAATCTGCTGACTGTGCCATTTCGCCACTAGCCGTGTGCGCGGTGTGTGTGCGTGTGCGTGAGTCATGGCACTGCTTCTATATTATGTGAGCAGCCGCAAGGGATGAGAGAGTGAGAGATCTGCGCAGACCAGTCGAAGTGGGAGGAAGAGAGTGGCGAAATCGAATCGCGATCGTTGAGACGGGGCTTTGAGACTCGGGAACGGCCGGTGAAGCAGCGTCACAGGCGGCGGACTAGCTGCGTCGTCGCTGCGTGCGTGTGCGTGCGTGTGGGTCTGCGTTGCGCCCGTTGCTGCGTGGCAGAGTGCGTGCGTGTGCGTGCGTCTGCGTCTACTGCGCCCGTCGCTGCGTGGCAGAGTGCGTGCGTGCGATGGCGCAGCCGCACCAGCTCGTGAGGCACAAGGCCGGCAAGGGCCAGTTTGAGGTGGCCACGCACCCGGGGACAGTGCTCAAGTGGCGCAAGGGCGAGGAGCAGTGGGCGAACGTGCCGTTTGCCGACGCCATCTTCAAGAACTTCTCAAAGGGAGAGCGCGCAAAGGCCGAGGATCTCAAGTGGGTGGCCGTCGTGGACAGCGCCCGTTTTAATTGATTGCGCTCTTGTAGTCGCCGCGGGCATGTTTGTGTGTCCTCTGTTTGTGTGCAGTGAGGGCAGTGTGTGGGGTATGGGTGTGCGTGCGTATGTGCATACGTGCGCTATGTGTGGTTGCTTGTGTGTGTGGGGTATGGGTTTGCGTGCCTATGTGCATACGTGCGCTATGTGTGGTTGCTTGTGTGTGTGGGGTATGGGTGTGCGTGCGTATGTGCATACGTGCGCTATGTGTGGTTGCTTGTGTGTGTGGGGTATGGGTGTGCGTGCGTATGTGCATACGTGCGCTATGTGTGGTTGCTTGTGTGTGTGGGGTATGGGTGTGCGCGCGTATGTCCATGTGTACGCTGTGTATGTGGTTGTGTGTTGGGCTGCGTCGATTTCGTTTCTGTTAATTTCGGTGGCATTTGCATGCGCAGGGCGGCATTTGAGACAGACAATGTCGACGAGTGCATGAAGATCATCTGCCAGAAGGGCACCGTCGCAGAGAACGCCGCCGAGCGCAAGGAAAAGACAGACAAGAAGCGCAATGAGATCGGTGTGTGTGTGTGTGTGCGCGCGCGCGCGTGTGTGTGTGTGTGTGAGGGTGTTTCTCCTGTGTTAGCCTGTCACATTTCAATGCCGGTCAGGCTCCGTCGCTCATTTCCCTTTCTCTTTGTCGCAGTGAACTACATTCACAAGTACTACATCAACCCGCAGACGAACACGCCCCACCCGGTGCGTGCGTTGTCTGCCTTTTGCATGCGTCGTATCTTGTCATGTGTGTGAGTGTGCGACTATGTCCCTGCGTGCTATAATGCTATCTCACGACTCCTTACTTGCAGGCCAAGCGCATTGAGCTTGCGCTGGAGGAGATGAAGGTAAGCTCGCACTCTGTCCGCTGACTCTGTGTCGGATCCGTTTGCGTTGGGGTGCACACAAGCAAAATCAGTGACCACCGCGGCGCTGAAGCCCTCATACAAAGCAATGGCCGTGGGTACCCGGCGGCACACATAGAGCTCACGCGGCGTTATTCCGTCGGAGTCCAGGCGCGCATTGACCCCGAGCTGCCGACGGAGAAGCAAGCGCACGACATTCTCAAGAAGATGGTTGAAATTCTGCCGCTGAAGAAGAGCGAGATGGAGGGCACGCTCAAGAGTGGGTTGTGTGCGCCTGTGTGTTTGACTGCCGTTGAATGCAAGAGTGGGTTGTGTGCGCCTGTGTGTTTGATCGCCGTTGATTGCGCCCATTCCCCGCTGTCCGCTGTCATTCACTTGGGTTGGGATGGGTAGTGTCCTCCATTTGTCATTTTCATGTCTGGTTTTATTGTTATTTTTTCAATCGCTTCGTAGATTGTGTCTAATTGCGTGCCTGGGTTGGTGCAGTTCCTCACAAGCACTTGGGCGCGGGTCAGGGCGTCGTCGCAAAGTGGGCGCAGAAGAAGTCCGAGTCGTACGATAGCGAGGGCTGTATCCCCATTGCTAGCACATTTTAGCCACCGCCGTACACGTGTCGGGCTGCACGTTTACTGCGTTTGTCGATGTGTGTGCCGAAACGGGTGCTTGCTGCTTTCCATTTTAAGACATTCGTTGTATTCATTGTTTTCCTCTTTTATTTCTGTTTGAAATTTCCGCCTTGACTCGCTCTCTACCCCTCTGCGCTGAACTGGACTGTACAGGCACCATGGAAGTCTCCATTGTACCCGGCGGTGGGCCAGCGCACCTCATACTTCTATGCGTTGGACTTAAGCATCTGGCTCATTAATACCCCGTCGTTGTCTCGCTTCCGTCGTCGCTAACTGGCTCGCCATGTCCCCTGTTGTCGCGCAGACTACGATGCGTTCATGAACGACCTCGTGCGTGCGTCCAAGGGCGAAATTGTCTTTGACATTGCGGGTCAGAAGGTGCGTCGGTACCGACCGATCCCTCGCAAAAATTTCTGAATGTAGCTCAATCAGTGGAGGGGTACCAAACAAATTCCGACCGTATTTCGCTTCGATTGCGCAGGCACAGGCGGGTGCGAGCACCGACGGTGACGACGGCGGCAAGGGCAAGGGCAAGGGCAGGGGCAAGGGCAAGAAGTGAGCCCTTGACTTGGCGGTGGCCTCTCGCGGAAATCCTCCATGCGTGCGTGCGTGCGTGACTGTCTGCGTTTTGAATTTGGAGTGATTGTCGGTGGCGTGGTTCCCGTAGTAAGTTTATTGCGGCCACTGCCGGCCGTGTTGCCGCGAGTGATTAGCCGGCTCTGGTTGGCATAAAGCGGGTTCCCTTTCACGCCGTCCCGTGGATCCAAAGCCGAACGTCACCTTGGTCAAATGCTATAATTGTAAATCTTCCTCCAGGACTAGACTCGTCTGATGTGGTTTCTTTCACGATTATGCGCCACGGCTCGCTCAGCCTCCGTCGCCTGTCAGCGGAGCCTCACAGGCCCTATTATTATACTCTTGGGGTGTGTAAGCTCGGACTCAACCTGCCGTGCAATTATTAATAACCCCCAAAGGGTCGGGTGTTTGAATTCCCTTCCCGCAAAGCAATTGCTGCCAGACTGGTGCATCTGTCGTCTAGTCCCCAAAAGGACCTCTGTGGGCAATCGCAGACTGAGTGACGTGCAACCCTAGGCCAACCAATTGCAATTCTTATCCGGACTCAAGGTCTGGATCGACTTCATTCCTATTGGACCGCAAACACGGGCCCACTGGCACACAATCCTGTCACCAGCAGAATAACGAGGGCGCCGGTCGATGGAGCAGGACGAGAGATAGCGAGGCATTGGCGGTCGACGCACATTCCTCGGCTGCTTGCATTTAAACAAACGAAGCCGGCTTTCCACGACACTCGAAATCGAGCGACGAGTGCACAGTGCGCAACGGCATATCCGCACCGCACTTGAGTTCGTCTGGTCATTCGCGCGATGGGACAGGGCGAGGCCGGCGACAATGCCGCATAATAACTAAAGCCACTTCGAACGACGACTAAGTATTGCCGAGTGGTCAGCAGGTTCCGTTAGGCCACCTCCGCACGGGAGCGAGAGGGGAACGAGCGGACGCACGACCGAGCCGAGTGAGCAGAACGCGTGGAGAGCATCGCGATGCATACACCGCACGCACTCAGCCACCCCTTTTGGGAGGCCGCCCGCGCTTTCGACCCGGCGGCCGCACGACAAGGCGCACGCCGTCCGCAATCTGCGCGACGGTCGGCGGGCCTGCCTGTCCCGCGCTCGACGCCACGCTCGACGGGGAGCCATCCGCCGCTTCCCGCCACCGCGAACGGCGACGTTCAAGATAGAGGGCCTGTAATGCGTCGCGCTCGTCGCGAAAGTGCGGCAGTTTGGGAAGGCCGAGGCGCGCGCGTTCGGCGTCTGCGCTATCTTTCACGTCTTCGTACATGCGCTCGAGGGATCGCTGCCGTTCGTGGATGGTGTCACGCTCTGCTGTCGACGCGGCAATTGCGCCATCCAGGGCCTCGATATCCGCGGAAATGGTCTGTGGAGAAGCAGACGCAAACAGTCACAATGGCGCCCCTTGAATAAACGCACGGCAGAGGCATGACGTTCACTCTTTGCAGTATTAAATAGTATCACAGCTCGGCTCATGTTTGTACGCTGCGTGTGCGCACACAAAGACAGACTGACGCAAACGGCGTACATAAGGACTCACGATAAAACCCAGCGCTTAATTTATGCACAAGCACACATGCAGGGCCTTGACACGGGATCAGAGACACACACGCCACAGTGGACGGGCAATAGAGATCGCGCAATGACCCATGACCACACCCTGACCCACCTGCAATTCCTCCAACCGCACGCGCCGCTCATCCGCAAGTGCCTCACGCTCTGCGCGGCAGTCCGCAAGCACATCCTCCGCAGCGACGAGCAGTTCCATGTCACGCGCAATCTCCCGTTTCAGTCGCTCCAGTTCGACTGCGCGGCTGTGTGCGCGCTGCAGCGTCTCAAGCCCGCGCAGGGCACTTGCGCTCGCATCTTCCCCCAGTGCCTCGGTGCTGCCGGTGCCGTAATGGGCCTGCGGTGGTGCGGGAGGGTCCACTGCGGCGTCCATGGCGAGGAGCGTGTGTGCGTGTGTGTGTGTGTGCCGTGCTATTCAAAAAGCAGAGCTGCACGTGCAAAATAAGCGAAATCTCGGTAAGATCTCTTCAACCAATGGTATATAAGAGCGAAGTCTCGCTTTAATTTGATTGGACTCATCACATGAGCTGGGACTGTGAGGAGAGTCACTCGTCTTTCGCGTGTTTCAGAAAGTCGCATTATTTTCACGTCCTCGGTCACTGTTTGCAGAGGGATCGTGCGCTGTGCGTCTTGCGTGTGTGTGCGTGTGTGTCTCAAGTGCCTTTAGCCATGTCGACCGACGGTGCCGCCGCGGCGGACGAGGCCCAGCAGCGGCCAAAGTACCGCATTGCGACGGAAATTGTCGCCCTCGAGAAGAGCATCAAGGACGCCTACAACCCCGCGTCCACGCCCATCTATCAGACAGCCACGTTCAAGCAGGAATCGGCGGCATCGTTTGGCGAGTACGATTACACGCGCAGCGGCAACCCCACGCGCACGGTGCTCGGTGAGTCGTACGTGCATGCGCGCGTCGCGTTGTTATGATGCCTTGTTTTTTGGACGCAGCAGAAGGCTTGCAACGCGCAATTCTTATCGGTCTGTGCCTGTTATTTTCCAGAGAACCACATTGCGCGGCTGTGCGGCGGCACGCACGCGTACGCCGTGTCGAGCGGCATGAGCGCACTTGACGTCATTCTCCGCACGCTCAAGAGCGGCGACGAAATCATCGCCGGAACAGACATTTACGGGGGTGCGTCTTGCCCTTCTCCGTGTTGGCTGCTTCGTTTTGGAGGATCGCTATATGACTTGGCTTAGCGGAACGTGTTGTCCTTGCCGCTATTCAGTTGAACGTCGCACCAATCGCGCACTTACATTCACCATGTGTGCGACGCAGGAACCAACCGCCTCCTCAAGTTTATGGAGAACCAGAAAATATTCACGCGTCACGTGGACGTCACAAACCTGCAGCAGATCGCGGACGCCGTCACGCCGGCCACCCGCATCATTCTTATCGAGACGCCCACCAACCCCCTTATTCGCGTGACGGACCTTCGCGCGGTGGCTGAGATTGCGCACCGCGGCGGCGCACTTCTCGTCGTCGACAACACGATGATGTCGCCTTACCTGCAGCGGCCGCTGGAGCTCGGCGCGGACATTGAGTACCACTCTGCGACCAAGTACCTGAGCGGGCACCACGACCTCATGGCGGGCGTCGTTGTTACGCGCGACGAGAAGCTGGCGAAGGACATCTACTTTGTGATCAATGCGGTCGGCTGCGGCCTGGCGCCCTTTGACTGCTGGCTCTTGCTGCGCGGCGTGAAGACGCTCAGCGTGCGCATGGAGCGGCAGCAGGAGAACGCACAGAAGATTGCAGAGTTCCTCAACGGCAAAGTGCGTCATTTTGGGATTGGGATGTCCCTCTGCATGCAGTTTTGCTGTGTTTGAGTTCATCGGGATATGCTTGAACTGCTTTCAGACGAGTGGCGCAAGTATGACTCTGCATGCAGTTTGTGCGGTTTGAGTTCCTGGGGGGTGTGCTTATGCTGCTTTCAGACGAGTGGCGCAAGTATGACTCTGCATGCAGTTTGTGCGGTTTGAGTTCCTGGGGGGTGTGCTTATGCTGCTTTCAGACGAGTGGCGCAAGTGTGACTCTGCATGCAGTTTGTGCGGTTTGAGTTCCTGGGGGGTGTGCTTATGCTGCTTTCAGACGAGTGGCGCAAGTGCGACTCTGCGCGCACTTTTGCAGTGGCGCAAATGTGACTCTGCGTGCAGTTTTGCTGTGTCTGAGTTTATGGCGATATGCTTGAACTGCATTCGCAGGCGCGTGACTCATGTGTGTCGCCGTGCTCTCCACCCAGGTCCTCAAGGTCAACTACCCCGGCCTGCCGGACTACCCCCAGCGGGACATTCACTTTGCACAGGCGACGGGCGCGGGTGCCGTGCTGAGCTTTGAGACGGGTTCGACGGTCGTGTCGCAGCAGATTGTGGAGGCATGCCGCCTGTTCAGCATCTCCGTCAGCTTTGGCTGCATCAACTCGCTCATCAGGTGCGCGAGTCTGTGTATGACAATTGGCGCCTTCTGTTTGCCGCGCGGGCGTGTCTGGCTCCGTGGTCTCTGCGGCCGCGTTGATGCAATCGGTTCTGTGTATGACAATTGGCGCCTTCTGTTTGCTGAGCAGCGTGTCTGGCGCCGTGGTCTCTGCGGCCGCGTTGATGCAATCGGTTCTGTGTATGACAATTGGCGCCCTGAGCGCGCGTCTGGCTCCGTGGTCCCTGTGGTCGCCTTGTGATTTCCTTCACGCAATGTGCCACACGTGCGATTCCGCCGTCCCTCCCCACCCATGTCGCTGACGCACTTTTCCGCTTGTCTCTGCCCTTCAGCATGCCCTGCCGCATGTCCCACGCGAGCATCCCCGCCGACGTCCGCAAGGCGCGCGAGATGCCCGAGGACCTCATCCGCCTCTGCATTGGAATTGAGGACCACCGCGACCTCATCGACGACCTGCGCCAGGCCCTCGTCGCGGCCAACGTCATCGAGGCAGACGCAGAGTGAAGGATCCGAAGCGACTGGAGTTCGTGTTGTACATAAGAAAAGATACATTTGTTTTACACGGCATGCCTAGTTGAGCAGCGTCGCACGCCGTACATTCCCCGAAGCAAGTCTCGTGGCTTCTGCCCGCCTAGGGCGCTCTATGCGGCGACGCGCCTGCAGCGATGGAGCAGCCGGAACAGAAGAGGGAACACAAAGGGGAATAACGGCGAGAGTGAGTTTGGGTTTGCGCTCCAGAACAGACGAGGGAACACAAAGGGGAATAACGGCGAGAGTGAGTTTGGGTTTGCGCTCCAGAACAGTCGAGGGAACACAAAGGGGAATAACGGCGAGAGTGAGTTTGGGTATGAACGGCTCTAACGGGAACGCGGGGACACCTGGGCCGACACAGTAACACGCGATTCAGCAATGACGTCATGCCCAAGCCAACTCCAGCGTGCGTACATGCAATTCGCGCGACTGTTTTGACTGCTGGCGCACGAACAGTTGAACTCACCGGTGTCCATGGTGGTTAGGATACTGCCGCAACCCTTAGTAGGGGTATAACTCGTCGTCGCTAAACACAAAAAATGGAGATAAAATCAGCATGTGACGAATGCACGACACTCGTCCGCGAATAAGAAGAGTCTGATACCGTAAGCCGACTCAGCAGGCTATGTGAGCTCGGCACTGCCAGCATCCGGCGGCCAGTGCCCACCCTGACCGTTCGGCACACACATCACACCACCACCCACCACTCACCCACGCACCCACGCACACACACACAGACACACACACACACACAGACACACACACACACGCGCGCGCGCGCACACACACACGCACACGCGCACACACACACACACACACACACACACACACACACACACACACACACACACACACACACACCAATGCACATCAAACAACACTGACAGACCGACTGATTGACCCAACACAGTCGCGCGATACTGTAGAGCGGCTGTCGCCGCGCCTGATACGCACACCACAAACACACAATGACGAATGCACCGCAGTCAGTAACATCAAAACCCACGGGTCCGGGCGGAACTTCGACTCGCTGTGCACGACGAGTGACGCGACCGCTCCTTGCAGACTGAAGAGATGCTTGCCGTTTTCGCAACGCCGCAGCGTAAGCGAGTGAATGCCGCCGCGAGCCAAGGGTGCAAAGTTGAGCGGATAGGTTGCCAACGTCTCCGAATCGGACGACTTGCACGAGTCCAGGGTCAGCGTGTGGACAAACTGCTCAAGCCAGTGGCTGCCTCCACGTCTCCTTCGCACCTCTCGACGACTACCTCGCGCACTGGACCCAGCCCGGGGTGTGCAGAACTTATGAACGACGCTCGCACGTTCAGGAGCTCCCGCGCCCCAACGCCGGCGAGGCAGAGCATGTCCGGGCTTTGCTGCGTGGTGACGTTGTGCAGCGTGAGCTTGCGGACGCCCGCAAAGCTCGGCCCCATCGAGATAAAGGACCTCTTGATGGTGAGCGTGTCGACATTTGCAAGGGGGCTCACGTCCAACGCCTTGCCGTCGCCGCTTCCCTCCCACAAGTCGATTGTCACGCAGCGCGCGTTCGCAAACGCGCGGAGCCAAAGAGAGTCGCGCGGCATGCCGCAGCTGTGGAGGGTCACGTGGCGCGCGGCACATGCATCCCCCTGCACGACGCAGCCCCGGATTTCCAGACGATTGGTGACTGGAATGGCGGCAAGGTCCCACACCGGGCCAGACCGGCGACGCCAGCCCGTCGACGGCTCTGGCACGTTCGACACTTCGTTGACGCTGAGGTTCCGCACAGCACACATTCCTGGCTGCGCAACGACCACGGCGCCGCACTTGGCGAGCGAGAGACTCTTCGTGGCCACGAGCGACAGCTGAAGCGGCGAATCGTTGTCGGTGCTGCAGTCGACGATGGTCAGGTTCGCCACGGCGCCGAGGTCCAGGAGTCGGTCGCCACTGGGAAAGTGACACGATTTGAGCACGAGCACACGCACGGCGGCCAGCGGCGACAGATCGCATTCGAGCACGGCGTTACTGAGATGGAGTGACCGCACCGACCCCAGCGACGACAACAGAGGGGTGTCGTATTTCAGGCCGTACAGCTCGAGGGAGAGCGTGTCGACGGTCCCGAGCGCCCGAAGGTCGAATGCGCCCGCCTCACAATCAGCAACGAGGGTGAGAGAGTGAACGCGACTCAGTGCGCTAAGGGTGTGCCCCTTTAGACCGCAATAACTGATGGAGAGCGTGTGCACGTTCGAGAGCTCCGAGACGCCGGCATCCGTCAGTCCGGCGCAGCTGTCGAACGAGAGGTTTCGCACGCTGCCGAGGGCACCGATGTTTTCGATGGCGTCCCAATCCTTGAGAACGACGCTGTGCACTCCGCGCAACGGCGATGCGTCACTCGAGTCGACGCTGCGCCCCGATATGACGCCGAGGTCCAGCTGATCCCGCGGCAGATAACTGCACAGCCGCTCGCGAAAGGCCTCGTTCACGACGAACGTGAAGGGCACGCTACCGCGACGGCTCTCCTTGAGCTTGAAGACCCGCCGCGGCATGACGAGGCGCCTCAGCCACTTGCATGTCTCCGACAAAGCCTTGAGGTCGCTCGCGTCGTCGAAGAGTGGGAGAATGCTCCCAGAGAACATGTCGGCGGGAAGGTCGGAGAGGCGTAGGCGACGGGGCCTCTGGCCCTGCGTGGACGCCATCGCGAAACACACAGAAACACGCACGGGGGAAAACACCGCAGACGTCGATTTGGTGGCTGATGCTTAAAGCAATGTTACTGAAGGAAACCGGCAAAAGAGAACAACAACGAGCAAACATCCGCTTTTTTTTGGGGTGTATCGGTCACGTGGCACACGACGCGGTGCCGAGCGCGACGCGGACGCGGCCTTAATGGCACACGGAGAGGGCAGAACCCGTCTACGACAGCGGTAACACAACGTTACACACGGAGTTGTTGTGAACGTTGTTGAAGCTTCGAAACGGTGACATTGAAAGGCAATAGGCGTTGGTGTGAATTCGCAGCCCAAGTGGCCCAAGTGGAGCAACGACTCACGTGCGGTCAACAGCGAACAAAACAAAGAAGCATTCATCTAGTGCCGACACTTTCAAAGCATGGGGGCGAAGCGAAAAAGAGACGAGGACGACGGTGCGTGCGTGCGTGCATCTACGTTTTTTTCGCTGCGTGTGGGTGAACCCTCGCTCATTGTCAGTGCGCAGGCCCTTCCGATGCAAGGAAGCGCACGTGGCAGCCGCGAGCGGTGCTGTCCACGGAGAAGAGTCGCGGACTGGAGCTCGGTGCGTGCGTGCCGTACTTACGCCCCGTATTGCCTTCCGTTGTGCGTGCTGAGTTTGCGACGTCCGCAGTGGACGTGTGGGTGGCGGAGGTGGTCGATCCAAAGCGAACATCCGATGTTATCCAGTGAGTGCAAGGGGACACGCGCTGCCTCTCACCCGGCGTGCGGCTGTGCTTGGGCGCGCTCGTGTTGGCCAATTGCTGTCGTCTCTGGTGTTAAGTGTGCCCCAATTGCGTTGCAATCGTGCAGGGGCCTCTCCGCCGCTCTGCCGCTGGGTGACCTTGCCCACTTGAGACGGGTTCGCAAGGACAAGAACGCCGCTCTGTGCGTCCTCTTGTGTCCCGCGAGTGCCGTCGCTGCAGAGGGCCACGAGTCTGCGCTGGCGCTGCTGCGTGCGCGTGGGTTTGCGGCGTGCGATGCGCTCGGGGCGCTGTCGACGGCCTCGGTGCCCAAGTACGCGCCACTCACGCGCGCTCAATACGCGCAATGGGGAGGCCTCTGGCCAATGTCCTTCCACGAGGACCAGCGGTGGGTTTGCGGTGCTTACTTGTGCTCAGGCGTCCAATGTACTAATGGGGAGATGTGCTTGAAGGGACCGTGAGGCCGCAGGGAGCATCTCATCTGACGGAGAGTTTGTTGCGCGCATGGAACGACACATGACGGAGGCCATTGGCGAAGCAAGAATGGCGCGAGAGAGGGGCTGTGTGGGTGCTGCATGTCTCGCGCCTGCCTTTCATCGCACTGCATCTCAGTTGCTCTGCCGAGAACTGACGAGTGACGAAATGACCCGACAGGCTGCTGTGGGCGCTGTCATTGTCAATCCTCGCACGAACGCGATTGTTGCGAGGGGCGGCGACGCGACAAAGGATCACCCCCTTCGCCATGCTGTTGTTGCCTGTGTGGAGTCGCTGGCACGCGCGCACGCAGCCGCCGCTGCTGCACGGGCTGCCGTGGGCGAAGCGCCATCGCACGACACGGAATACCTTGGGACCGGTCTTGATCTCTATGTTACGCGCGAGCCATGCGTCATGTAAGTGCAGTGCACACATGTGCTTGTGTTTTGTGGCTGTGCCAATGTATTGGGCTCCTGCGAACGCGCAGTCCACGTGCTGACTTGCGAGGCCGCGCTGGCAGGTGTTGCATGGCACTCGTCCACTCGCGCATCGGTCGCGTCTTCTACGGCACTGCACAGGGCGTTGGGGGCCTTGGTAGTGCCTACCGCATCCACGCAGACCGCGGCGTCAACCACCACTTCACCGTTTATTGCGATGTTATGCGCGAAGCGTGCGAGAGCCTGTGGACCGAAGGCGACGCCACGTAACGTTTTCTGTTACACTGGCACGTGATGTGGGCTGGTTGTCCATGGCAACCCAGGCGATGCTTTGTACCGGCCTCAGAGTCCCTACTCTGCCGCGTTGCTCGGGGATTTTGAACTGAATCTGTGCATTATTATTGCCTCATTAAAGGGCTTGATCTAAATGGATGGCACACCCGTTATTAGAGCGGGGCTCAGTATGAGAATTGTATGGGCGCTGGATTTATTTTCGTTGCCGGGCTGTCTGTGTGGAGAGGAGTCGGTGTGTGTGTGTTGCACGCAAGTTCCCGCTTGCCGTCCTTGGGAGAAAAGAGTGATGCATACACACACGCACTGTGGGTCGTTGACGCGGAATTGTGAGCGGTGTGTCTGTGTGCGGCGCGGAACCTTGGAAAGAGCGCGCGCCGGGTTGTCGCTTTCCCGTAGTTCGGAGGTTGTAGCAGCAGAGCGCGTGTGCGTGTGTGTGAAGTGTGTGCGAGCACGCCGACAGTCGCCGCCATGGCCACCAAGGCGCAGTCCCCCACGAAGAGCCCCGGGTATGCGCCCGCGTTCACCATTCAGGCGCAGATGGTCAATGCGAAGGTGGGCAGCCCCCCGAAGGCCGGCGCGTACCGTGTGCGGCAGGCGGGGCCCACGCACTTTCGCAAGTTTTACGAGCGAGGCGACTTCCCCATCGCCCTCGAGCACGACACGAAGGGCAACAAGATCGCATGGAAGGTGCGCAACTCCCACTCGCCGTGCTGCGCGCGCTTTCGTCTCCCTGGTGGCAAAGTTGCTTGTTGCAGCCGGCTGTTGTGCGTCCGCGTGCGCGCTGTTTCGAGGCACACCTGTGCTTGACGCTGTCGTGACGCTAAGCAACGCACGCGGCGCAGGTTGAGATTGAGAAGCTCGACTACCACCACTACCTGCCGCTCTTCTTTGACGGCCTCTGCGAGACGACGCACCCGTACGAGTTTTTCGCGCGCCAGGGCATCCACGACATGCTCGACCACGGCGGCTCCAAGATCCTGCCCGTCATTCCCCAGCTGATTATCCCCATCAAGAGTGAGTGGCGCCCTCTGCCTTTAGTGCAATGTGCGGGAGGATGCATGTACGTGCATGACCAATGTATGCGCGCGGGTCTTTATGGTGCGTGTGCAAACTCAGTGGGCCTGTGTGCGTGCTTTGGGCTGCTTTGCGGCGGGCATGACACTGCCGGCGCACAACAGGCGTACTTCACATGTGCGGTGGTTGCCTCCCGTTCTTTCTCAAGTTTACTGACTAACTCGCCGTGTCCGCGTGCAGATGCCCTCAACACGCGCGATCCCCAAGTCGTGTGCACGACACTGAAGGTGCTGCAGCACCTCGTCGTGTCGGGTGAGATGGTTGGCGAGGCCCTCGTGCCCTACTACCGCCAGATCCTCCCCATCCTCAACATATTCAAGAACAAGAACGGTGCGTCACGTGACTTGCGCTTTGGCACTGCTGGCATGCACTCGTTTGCGCGTGCGACGTGTGCTCATATGAGGAGCGTCGTGCGCGACCCTGTGGCGCCCTCCCGTCGCCGTGGCTTACGCGTCCTTGCGTGTCTGTGCGCAGTGAACGCGGGGGACGGCATCGAGTACTCGCAGCAGAAGCGGCAGAACATTGTCGATCTTATCCAGGAGACGCTCGAGGCCTTTGAGCGCCACGGCGGCGAGGACGCCTTCATCAACATCAAGTACATGATCCCCACCTACGAGAGTGAGTGCCCGCCGTGTGCGTGCGTGCGTGTGCGTGTGCCCGTCGTGTGCGCGTGTGCGTCGTTGATGCTCTACTCTACTTCATGCGTATGTGTGTTGGATATGCGGTGTTGCGTGCTGGCTTGACGACGACGAATCTGACTCCACACCTTACGCGTCGCAGGCTGCATGCTCACATAAATACACACTGCGCCGCTTTATCTCGCGGAAGGGGCGGTCGCCCGAGCGCGGCCGACAGGCCGTGCCCGGTCGCTTGCGCCGTTCCCCTTTCGCGCGCGTGCGTCTGTTGTGTCAGTCACCCGTCTCTCGTCCTAGCGCCGCTTTTGCCTGTTGTCTTGCCAGATATTTTTGCCGCGTGGGGCATGCGCGCCCGCTGTACCAAAGCACCGCGTCCGCGAATGGCGCAGGTTGCCGCCGTTCGTCCGCTGCGTTTCCACCTTCTGTTGCGTCTTGCTGCGTCAGCTCTTGCCCTCCACAGCCGCGCGGTTGGCCCACGGCCGCCGTTGCGCCCGCACTCGTCTATGCCGTCGCTCACTTGCGCACGTTGCGCCGGTTGCGACTGAATGAACGCGTGAAATTGTCACTCTTCGCGGTGTGCCTGTGCAGCCCAGGCCACCCTCACTCTGCGGCCAGCAACAGCTCGTCGAGGCGCGCGGCGTGTCCCACGGGCAAGGACGACGCCCTGCGCTCCAGTCGAAGGTTATTCAGCACTGAGGAAGAAAACACGCAGATGGCAGCGCTCGGAGCACACGCAGCATGTAGCGCGCCACTCACCGCGCATCAGCACTGCCGCGATGTTCCCGCCACATGGCGCGCGCCTCGTCAAGGCGACCGCGCCGGACGAGCAAGACGACGTGGTTGTAAACATGCGCAAGGGCACCTGTTCGACAATGGTCCTTAATAAAACACAAAGCGGACGGAGTCAATCAAAGGAGACAAAAACGCACCACGCGAGTAGCGGACGGCCTGGAGGCTCAGCGCAACGGCATCGTCCGGACAATCGCCTTCCCACGCAAGCGCAGCAAGACGCCCTGCTGCGGCGGCGGCACATTCGAGCGGCGCGGGGAGTCCCTTTGCGCTGATCCCGGCAGTTGCGACACGTGTCGTTGCGGCGGCACCGCACTCGACAGCGCGGAGGAGCACGGGACGCGCTTCCTGCACGCGCCCGGCAGCCGCGAGAATTTCCGCGAGCACAGCGAGGCACGCGGCAGAGGTTGCGGGCGGGAGGCAGCGGGCGGTTTCGTCGAGCGATGCGACGGCAGAGTCCGTGCCCCCCGAGTGCGCCAGGCACCACGCGCGCTCAATGGTGCAGGCGACCACCTCCTGCAGGGTTAGAAAGCGTTGGCCATCGCACGGTACAATTCCAAGCAGCTGCGATTTGAGAACGTCCCGACGCACCTCCACAGTGGCACCCGCTCCCACTTCACTTAGAAGCAGGTCGTACGTCTGTGCGGCCTTCGCCCAGCGCCGCTGAGTAGCCTGGGACACGGCGGTAATGCGCAGCGCGTGGCGACGAAGGGCGCGCACGCATGCGGACCACTCGGAGCCCGCGGCGTTCTCTGCGGCGATTCGCCCAAGCGCGAGGCGTGCGGCACCGCGGGCAACGGGCTCTGCTGCGGCGCCATTGCCACCCGCACATATGCACACGGCGCACGCCACGAGCGCAGCAATGTCCACGACACCCCCACTGGGATCGGCGGGGTGTGCGTCTGCGTCTGCGATGGCGCGGAAGCGGGCGAGAGCCATGGCGCGATGGCCCTGCGAGGGTAGGGAAGGCCTTCAGTCCCTTGTCACGTGCCCTTGCGGTCCACTTCATTGCAACCAACGGAAAAGCGGCAAGTGCTCAGTTTGCCACACCACATGCGACGAGACAGCCGCGCGGCAGCCCCCATCAGCAGCGCCGTGAGCGGCTGCAGCACCCAGGACCCACCAGGCGCCAGTGGCACACGGCGGCCCAGTACCCTGCGACGGGCCCATCGGCCGCAGCGAAGTGCGCGAGTGCGGCCGCGTGGTCGCTGCGTACAAGCAGTGCGTGCCCTGCGTGGGGACCGGGTGTGGGTCGGCGCAATGCAGTGCGCTCGCCGGCTGTACTTGCACACAGGTCCAATTGACAGGGCAAGGGGCTCGCTGCACAACACACGGCCACACGCGCAGAGAGGGCCCGCACCACGGCTCGCGCACTAGGCAACACACCCTTCACGAGCAGAGCGGCCGCGCTGTCGGCGGAAGCAGGCACATTTGACAGCCGCCCCATGCACGGCGCACACAGGGTCGCGTCTCCGGCGGCCACGTGTGCCGCAATGCGCACGCATTCGGACAGCGACGCACACTCCGCTGCCGCGTCACGGGCCCTCCCGCACGTCACAAGGGCCAATGCAAGCGCGTCGTTGAGTGTGCTGCGCAGGCCGTCGTCCGCACGCACAACCCCGCGCACGCGGCGCACGGCAATTGCAGCTGCCTCGAGCGTCTCCTTGCGCGCACCCACTGCAACGCACACGTTCGCCCACAGCGCCACCGCAGCGCACCGACACGCCGTTCCGCGAGGGTCCTGTGGGAGCCCTGGGTCGTCAGTGGGGCAAGGTCAGCACACGTCGGGGGAGTAACAAACAGCACGCGCTCCATGACATTCACCGCCACTCACCGCGCAGCCGCTGGAGAATGGAATGCACGCTGTCCCGCACGGCGGCAAACTGGCTCGCGTCCCCACGTGCGCGCGCCGCCTGCATACGCAAGGCGACCGTTACCAACGGAATTAATTCACTTTACCCTGCTCGAATCGAAACTAAAGTGACCCTAAGGCACGCACTGCACACGCACCTCAAACGCGCACGATGCGACGTCTATGGCGGCTGCGATGGCGTCCCAGTCGAAGGGGCGGGTGTTTCCTGCGCAAAAGTGAGCACGTTGCTTGTACATATGTTGTGCATGTGCGGGTTCGCTGCGACAGAATGGGCCAGTGGAGAGAGATGGCACGCACCCCATTGCTCAAGCACGGCGCCGCACTCGGCAAAGCGCCCGAGAGCGAAGAGCGACGCCGCCCGCGGAAGCATGCGTGCGGGACGGCGCGTTTTCGCAGCGACTGGGCGTCCCACAAATGGGCGCCATGCCAGTTACGCGGGGCGGAGTAACCGATCTGCCTGCTCCACTTCGTCGTCCAACTTATGTCATCAGGCTGACACACGGCATCCGAACAGCGGGCTCTCGCAACTCTTCGTTTACTTCGACCACTCCGTCGGTCCCTTTCTTCTGTGGTCCGTGTGCCCCAAAGTAAACTGTGGTGCCCAGGACAATTATAAAATAAATAAAATAAATAACAAAATAAATAACATACGTTCATCGCGCGCGCTGATCAGCACATCGCGCGCACTCGCTGCGGTGCTGCGGCCACGCGGTTTTCTGGCACTCCACGCCTCAACCGCCGCGCGTTCGCCCTGCGGGGATAACACGCGCCTCGTACCTCAGTGCACTGCAACACGCCCACAGGGCACGCGAAGGGCAGGCACCCACCTTGCGCGTGGCTATCGTGCGAAGTGCCCACGCAATGACAAGGAAAGGGTCGCCGTGCTCCCGCAACGGGACAAGCGCGTCGACGATGGACTTCAGCGGCACGGATGACACCGTTGAGACGGCAAAACCGAGAAACTCGCCGGCAACACAGCACATACGGTCGCGGTCCTTCGCCGGGAGGTCCCTCATAATTGCAAGCGTGATTCTGCGTGTGAGGCATTATGCGGAGCGATGAGCACGCGAAAAGGTGCGCGTCCATGCCCGCCAGCAAAGGACTTGCGAGACGCAGCCAACACCCACCCAACGACAACGCTGTCGCCTGACACGATGCCCGATGGCACTGCCACCGACCACATCAGATTGCGCAGGTTGTCCAAAACGCTCTCCGCGACCACGAGACCGGCAGCCAGCAGCGCGGCGCGGCGGGGCATATCGGACTCCGTGTCAAGCGTCGCAAGGCCGCGCCAGCTTCAATGCATTGGGCAAGGGCCGGCACAGCCGCGTCCAGCCAATTCTGCTCCGCCGCCACGCGCCCTTCGGACGCCTCCGACACTGGTGGCGATTGACGCGCGAGTTCCATAAAGCGCCCCAGATGCTCCCTCACCCTCTGCCGCAGTTCAAACCTCGCGTTGGGCGGCGGGACACGCAAGCTGAGCATCCACGCGAGCACGAACCGCACGTCGTGCGCATACCCCGCAGCGCTCCACTCCGGCAGAGCACGGGTGAGGCCCTGCTCGCACATCACGATGTTCAGAGGGGCGTCGGGACTTCCGAGATGAGTTGCGCCGTACACCTTCCCGAATGACGCCGCCACACGCACAACCAATCGCGCAAAGTCCGCGAGTTCGCCGGCAAACGCATACGCAAGGTGTCGAATCAGCGTAGCCGCAATCTCGGGCCACGCCGGCAGGTTCGCGCGGCGAAAACGCGGCGGAAAGAGCGCGCACATCCGAGCGAGGGCTCGCAAGAGGACCGAGGCCAAACCCAAGCGCTCCCTCTTGAAGAGCCTGAAATCGTCCGCCTGCCGCACGCGCTTCGCAACGTTGTACTTCTCCACTTCATCCGGCGTGGGCTCGTTGTACAAGAACACGGACGCGTGCTCGGTGGGCTGCGCATGCTCGTTCTCGTTGGCCCGCAGACGCCCCAGCAGCTGAACCATGGCCTCCGCGCCAAGGTACGGGAAATAGTGCGCGTCAAACGCGGGCGTGCGCCGAGGGTCGTCGAGAATGCACTCCACCAGCTGCGCGTACCCCGCGTAGTCCTCAAAATCGCTCCCGGCAAACAGCGTACCGATGAGCGGGTCCAACTGCCCGTCGCGCATGCGCGTGAGGTCCAGCACGCCGACATTGCCGTCCTTCAGCTGCCTGAGCACGGCCCACAAGGCAAGCGTCCACAGCCGCTGACGCGCGGTGCCCGCGAGATCGTCCCCGTCCAAGCCGCACTGGGAGTCGTCCCCTTCGCCGCGTGAAAGCGCGTTCCGCAGCCACGCCCACAGCTCGCGCGGAAGGGTGCCGGGGGAGTATGCGCTCGCGTCGCGAGGCGCGGGTGCCGCGTCGCCGGAGAGCCGCCTTCGAGCAAGCCCCAGCGCAATTTCGAGGCCATCGAGGACCGGTGAGAGGGCAATACGCCCTTTGCCATGTTCCCGCGTGAGCACTTCGACGTAGAGGTACATCACCGTCGGATCGAGGAGCGCTCGGACGCTCTCCACGCGCGACACGGCCCGCACGTACTCGAGGGACTCTGCGGCCGTCACCCACTAGGCGCCGTCGACGGTCAGCGCATGCACACAGCGCAGGTGCATCCCCGGGAACTCGTCCAGGTTGCAGAAGAGGTGCAGGAAGGCAATGGACGCCGTGGACGCGCGCCGCGTGGGTGGCACGGTCGTCATGTCCCCCGTCCCTCCCGCCGCCGCGACAAGCGACGCCTTGAGCTTCTTGTCCGCGCGCAGCTTGTCGTGGACGGACTTCGAGCACAGCGGCCGGCAGGTGCCGACGGAGAACACGACAATCAGCTGCGTCGCGACCTCCCACCACTCGGTCCCGTCGTCCTCGGCCGTGTGGACGGTCAGCGAACACAGGTCAAACCACTCGAGCATCCATGTGGCCTCGTCGACGACAACGCCGGCAAGCCCCGCGTCCGTGGTGCGGGCGCGGCGGCTCACCTCGCGCGCGAGAACGACAGCGTATTTCCACGACTCGCGGAGGCGGCGAATGAGAAGGGCGCGGGAGTCCGCACTCAGGCTCTCGTTCTCCCGCAGCCAGTCCTCCACGATGCGCGCCGCCGCCCCCCTCAGGCGGACATGCACGCACGCCATGCCAAGCGAGATTCGCCTCCCAACGGGTGCCGATGAAGCCCTCGACGCCCTCGTCGCGAAGATGGAATGGGAAGAAGGCCGTTCGAGTCGCTTTCAAGTCCAATCTCTCCATTGCGGCGACTTCGAACGCCCGTACGATAGGGCTCTGGCAGCGCATGGCGCGCAAGTATTCGGCAGAGGACACTCCGCTCGCATCCCTTGCCATTCTCTCCGTGCGGCGGCACGCGGCCACGCACGTGCACTCGGACTCTTTGTGCGCTTTTGGTCTTCTCAGGTGCTGTTACTATGTTACTACCGCGGCACCTGTCACACGTGCATGAAACACAACAGTGCGATCGACGGCGAGGACGACAGGGCTCCGCAGCGACCGCGCAGACGCACAGCGAGGCACGCGCTGCCCGCACGCGCGGTGCAATGGACCCGCAGGGTGGGGCGGCTGTCCTTGGCACAGTTCGCTCAGTCGCTCGTGTGCAACTGTTCGTGCGTGCGCCGCTGTAAGCCTGCACGTTTACTGCTCAGTGTGGCTCACACGTGTTTGGGGTCCCCCGCAGCGTGCGCCGCCCTTGTGCGCGCCGCGGATGCAATATTGGACCCATCGATAAGCGGTGTTGACAGGCAGATAGCCCTCAAGGTGCGTGTTATCCCCTGTCGCGCCCGTCCTGTGCGCGTGTCTCACATTATTGCTTGCAGTTCTGGGAGGACGTGAAGGCGCGGCCGGCGGAGGCGCTTCTCTACGGATTTGCGCTCCTGCGCTACGAGGAGGGACGCAGCGCGGGCGTGCGCGTCTTTGGGGCGAAGCTGATCGAGCACTTTCTGGTGCATGTGTGGAACGGCGCGTCGGCAGCCGAGAAGGCGGCGGTCAAGCAGGGCGTCCTGGACCTCGTGGCGTCGGTGGGGGCCTGCTCGATTCCTGCAGCCGTGCGTAGTCGCGTGCACTGTGCGCCCCCTGACGCGCTGCTCGCGGCGCAGGGCACTGGCCACATGCTGGTCGAGGAGCACGCAGTGAAGCACAAATGCGCGCAGCTCATTGCGGAGGTGGCCAAGCGCGAGTGGCCGCAGCGGTGGCCGTCGCTGTTTGGGGACCTCTGGACAATCTGCGAGATGGGGGTGCGTGGGGCGCCGTGTTCTCCTATGTTCGCCACGCCGTTGTGCGTGTACTGTGCCATTCGCCCTGTGCCACTGCAATCGGCTTCAGTCGCCTGCTTGGGCTGAATGGACGTCCCGTGGTTTGCCTCTGCAGCCCACGCAGGAAGAGCTCGTGATGATCGCCGTCAAGGACATTGGCGAGGAGGTCACAGGGACGTCAGAGGAGCTCAAGGTGCGCATGTCGCGAGTGGTCCGGTGGCAGCCATCGCTGTGCCGCAGGGACTGTGACTGTGGACGCTGCGGGATGGGAATGGGGTGCTTGCGCTGGTTGAATTCCCGTGTGACACGCACTTGCGTTGTGACGCACGGCACACGCGGATTGTCATCAGGCTCCTCCCTCCCTCCCACACTGCGCCCGCGACAGGCCCAGCGGCGCCGTGAAATCGCGGCCGGTCTGCAGGCCGAGGCAAACGCGCTGATTCCGTACATTGCGCGGCGCCTGGAAGCGCACATTGTTGGACTTGCGAGCGGATCGGTGCGTGTGCTTCCGCTGAACTCCTCGCGTGTGCCTGCGTGGGCTGCCGTGTGCGTGCTCACTGATTTTCATGCCCTTCGCCAGAATACGGAGGTGCATGGGCGCCTGGCGAAAGTGGCCCTCAATGCCCTCGCGGCGTACGTCGAGTGGATACCGATGAGGTGCGCCGGGTGTGCGCTGCGCGTGTCCGTGTGATGCGTGTCCTGACCATGCCTGTTTGTGTGCCGTCGCAGTCTCGTGGACAGCCTTCGGTTGCTGCCGGCATTTTGCAGCCTGCTCGTGCACTCGGCGCCCGTGAGGCTGGTGCGTGCTGTGTCCTTAGACCATGCCTGTGCGCGCGTGCGTGGATGTGGCCCCGTGGGGGGACGTGGATAGTGTGGTGGTTGGGGTCATACATATTTCGCCGTCGCATGGAATGGCTTGCGTGGGATGTCTCCTTGTTCCTCTCTTCATTCGTCGTGTTCACTCCCGCCGATATCACGTGACAGGCGGCGTGCGAGTGCCTCGTGCTGCTGATGGGCCGCCGCGGCAAGGAAGACAGGCGCCCGCTGCTCGCCATGTTCTCCGCAATGCCGCTCGTCCACGAGGCCGTGCGCACGGACGGCGGCGCGGCCGACAGCGCCTTTGTCAAGCGCGTCTGTCAGGTACACCAACGTGGCCCGCGCCTACTTCGCCCACTGTGCGCGCGAGTGGCTCGGCTGTTGTATGGACCACTGACTGACTCTGGCTCGTTTCTGCGCGCGTGCAGGCCCTCTGCCTGCTCGGCACGGACCAGCTGTGCACGCTCTGCACAACGGCCGAGTGCGTTCCGCAGGAGTTCACAATGTGCGTGCGTTATTTCTCGTGCGAAATCACGTGCCTGTGCTGCTCGCCAACCCAACGCCTTCTCTCTTTAGGTACCTCCAAACGATGCTTGCCTTCGCCGCGCACCCGAGCCTCATGGTCTCGTCGTTCACCATACCTCTGTGGACGACCATTCTGCGCCACGAAGTGCTCAAAAAGGTGTGTGTGTGTGTGCGCAGTCGCCTGTCACCTTCTCTGCACCGTGCATTGGCTCGTCACGTGCTGACGGTGTGCGATGCCCCGCAGCACCCGCTCGTGCAGCCGTTCCTCTTTCCCATCCTCGACTTTGCACGCGCGAAAATCTGCAAGGTGTGTGTGCGTGTGCGCTGCCCACTGACCCATGCTGTGTACCACTGCTGCCCCTGTGCCTGCCCGCCCGCTCTCTGCCCTCCCGCTGACCCATAGCCTGCCCTCTCTGCGGACCCATACTACCCTTTGATGCGTTCCCTGATACCTTTTGGTAGCCCAAACCCTAACCACACCCTGCACACCAATCTGCGCGCACAGCACGGCGATCCCTCCGGCACAAGCGACAGCAGCCGATTCTCGCGCGTGGACTTCGAGGGCGTCGACGAGTACCTCGGCTTCTTCTCTGTGTACCGAAATCGCCTCATGGACATTGTGCGCGTCGTCACGGAAATAGCGGTGGGTGGGAGCGACGGGGCAGGCAGGCTGTGCTGCAGACATTGTGTTGGGGGAGTGATGGTTGTACTAAAGAGGGGGTGTTGGGATGTGGTGGCGATGGTTATGATTAACGGAGCAGGCAGGCTGTGCTGCAAAATGGCCTGTTCGTGACGGCCCATGAGGCGCTCTCTGACCCCTTGCGGCCCTGCGCAGCCCGCGGCGGGCCTTGAGCGCGCGCTGCTGTGGTGCCGCGATGCGATGGGCGCACCAGTCAATGCCGGCAGTGGAAAAGGTGCGACATTCTGCGAGTGCCACTGCTGCAACACATGTGACTGAGGGTTGTGCTGTTACCCGCACCGCAGAGGTCGCTGCGGATGGCCGGTGCACCGTCGCTTCGCCAACGTGCGTCGAATGGGACGGACTGGCCGTGTTCGTGGAGAGCGTCATGGACGCCGTGGACCGCGTCGTGGGCGAAGCAGTTGATGGCACTCCGGAGGGGGTGGGTGCTGTGCTTACAGGGCTGCGTGTCCATTTCGCGTCGTGCGATGGGCATGCTCGTCGTCAGTGTTGGTCGCGTGCGCTGAACACCCGCTGACGGAGCGTCCATGCAGGCGGCAGCCTCGCATCTGCGCTCTGCCGCGGGCGTCGTGCTCGACTGCCTCCTCTCTCGTGACGTCACGGTGAGTGTGTGGGCACATCTGTGATTCTTCGCTGCCAACCAACGGGATGCGCGTGCGGATGTCTGAGCCTCCTTTGCGCAGGACCCCCTTCTGCTCTCGAAGCAGCTATCGTCCCTCCAAGCCTTTGCGTCGCACTGTCGCAGCGACCCGCAGCGACTCGCCGCAGTGCTGAACAAGGTCAGTTTGCCAATCGTCCCGTCACGTGACCTATTGTCGTGTGAGTGTGCGTTTGACCGCCACTGAACAAGGGGCAATGCCGCAGGCCTTTACGGCGACGACGCTCCTTCTGCCGGGCGAACAGCCGCCCTCTGTCACGCCCCTCCAGATGTGCGAAGACACCCTTGCCGCGCGAAGGAAGGCGGTGACCACCCTCGTCAAAATCGCACAGGCCGCGCCGGTTGCGCTCCTGGTGAGCCATGAGTGGCTGTGCGTGGATCATGACCAGCGTCAGCACGTGTCACGGAGCACCCCGCTGCTGCAGTTGCGCCTGCTCACGGCGTCTGTTGTGACTGTCGCAGCCGTTCTTCACGGAGATGTTTGGCCGCGTGGAGGCGCTTCTGTCAGCATCGCTCGTGACGGACCACGAGCGAACATTCCTCTTTGAAATGCTCATTCACGTCGGGTGCGTTGCTTGCCGTGTCCATACTCATTGCCCCAATTCCTTCGCCTCTATCAACCGCACACACGCCACCTGCACCGCCCTCTCGACGCACGGCAGCTGCACCGGCCTGGTCTAACGCGCCTTCTTTGACGTCTTGGCCACATTTCGTTGAGTCCCTTTCTCTCCCCTTGCCCGCAGGAATGCGGCCAAGCGCTTCGACAGCCAGTCGCAGCTTGTCCAGATGCTCCTGCGGCCCCTCGAGGAGCAGTGGGCCGGAGCACACGTGACCGCGGCCGTGCAGTCCCCCGCCAGCCTCGCCGCATTCCTCGGCATTGGCGCAGACGCTGAAACTGGTACGTCCGATGGGCAGTTGGGCTGCGGTTGTGCGTGCGAGTGTGTGCGTGGTGTGTCGTGTGTGCACTGTTGGCGGCAACCGAGATGCTGTTCGTGCTTGCTGACCGGGTCGCGGCTGCAGTGGACGCACAGGCACTGGCGGCAAGGGGTGTCGCGCGGGCAAAGGTAATTTGCATGACATCACGCACGTGCGCCTGTCGCAGTATGCGCTAACGCACGCAACGCGCGCTTCCCAGCTGCTCGCCCTCCTCAACAGCGTCTTTGTCGTTTTCAAGCGCTGCGCAATCCCGACGGACGAGCAGGCAAGTGTCGCGGCAGCCTCTGCTTGCGCCCGTTGCCCTGCTCACCGTCGCTAACTGAGCCCGGCATCCCTTCATTAACAGGAACTCATTAACGGCGGTTACTTGGACGAGGCCTCAGGGCGCGTACGGCACCCATGCGGCGCTCACGGTGCCTCTGTGCTGCCGAACTTGCTTGCCCTCGTCAGGTGTGTATTTTGCTTTTTTTAATGGAGATCGTATGGCCAGTGCTGGACGGTCAGGGGCATGCGTATTAGTGTGGAGATGTGCAAATGAGAGTGTGCGCGGTGTCACCGTGTGATGGTGCGTCCGTCGTCCCATGCTGACGCGGCGCACGCAGGAGCATCCACACGCTGTACGCGGCGGGCGGCGCGGCCCTCATCGCACCCCGGATGCGCGCGGTGCTGCAGATGGGCGAGTCGGAGCGCGCGACGCTGATGGGCCGCCCGCAGACGCCCAGCGCACACCTGGGCGCGCGCGGAGAGACCAGCGCCGTGCGATACTGGCTGACAACCGCCCGGGAGTCGAGGTTGGGCGAGCGGGGGAGGGGGG